>JASFAX010003857.1:0-41277 GCA_030737875.1 Allium sativum
AAAATACAATTTTATTTGACATTATAAACATGTAGAGATGTTATGCAAATAAAACATTCTTTTATTTGGCGTGTTAAACACGTTAGTGGAATCGTCGAATGATTTGTATTTATGTATAATTATATATATATATATATATTAAAATTAAACAAATAGCGCGCGACAGTTCTCGTTTCGGAATCGTAACTTTAAACGGTTATACCGAAAGATCCGACCATCGGATCTTTCCAAAACTGGAACCGTTAGGTCTGCTTTGGGAAGATCTTTCCAACGATATAAAATTTGTTAAAATTCTACCGTTAGATTTTGAGAAATATATAAATCAAATTTGGATAAAAACAGTGCCACGGTCGCCTATTGACTCGAAACATCGTTAAATTAAATTGGCTATTTTTATATAAATAAAAATAGAGATAAATCGTTATAAAATAATATTAATGATATGAAATGATTTAAATTATATATATGCGAGAATTATTTGAAAAGACCGAGTTCAATCTCATTTCAAATAATTATACGACGATTTAAATCGAAGATATTGAAGACTATGATTGAAGATCGGCGATCTTTACATCGAATGGACGACTACTGATGCCCGGCATTGGGTAGCTCCTAGTAAAGGGTTAAAGTGATAGTTGTCCGAACGTACTTGTTGATTGTCCAGATAAGCAAGCACCTCTCTTCCGTATTGGACATACGGTGACACGACCCAAACTTCCGCGTGAAGGAAAGCCCGGATTGAGTTGAGAACACGACAAATTAGAACCCAACCAGAAGAACATTTCATTGCTTATTACAACAATTTACATCAGTGTACAAGAGTATACAGAGTATAAACAAATAATCTACATTTGATAAATATCAGAGATTAAAATACATTACATAGCAGCGGAAAATAATACAAAACACAACTGAAAGAGATAAACGGATACAGAGCTTTCCGAATATCGTTCCAGCTGTAAACCAGGATCTTGTGAATATAAATTTGCAAAACCAAAACTACTAGCTGCCCGTTTGGAAAATAGGGGCACCCAGAGTTTAGGTTAAAACAATAAACTTGTAATAACCCGGAAATCTAAGCCAATTTAAAATTTTTATTTTGGCAATTTTAATGAATTTTAGATATTTAAAATGATTTATTTTAAATAATAACAACGATAAATTTATTTTGAATGGAATTGGAACGTATATATTTATTTGAATCGACGTTAGAATATAAATATTTATTTTTAATTATAAAATGAATTGAAAATGGCGCGGTAGTTCGAAAATTCGATTTCAAATTTCAAATGAATGTACAGGATTCAAAGTAAACCGGATTTTAGAAAAACCAACAATATTTGAATCTATTTGAGAATATCTTTCCAACAAATCCGAAAAATTGAAATTTCATAGCGGGAATCAAAAATTATGTCCAATTGGAAATTCAGAATAGTCGCTATGGAATTTTGGCCCTTGAAAATGGAAATTTTGCAAATGACCTTCGTTTTCGACGAAACTACTTTTGTTGGATCCGGGATGTCAAGTTATTGCTAGATTCCAAAATTCATAATTTTTTGAATCAATATGTGAGCATGGCGAAGTAAAACGTGTTTTGACAGTTTCAATCAATTTGGATCGACCAGAAAATGGCCATTTTTCAAACGGTATCAGAATTTGATGAAATTAGTTTTGTTAGAACCATATCGTCAATACAAAGCTAGAAAATATTTTTCGGGAATTTTTAGAGTTTGTATGTGGTCCCGGTAAATTGAAATGTGCATTCAAATTCAATATATAGATTTATGTTTTGATTTTGATTGAAACTGATCGAAACAGCCAAACTGTCTTACGAAACATATCTCATTATGTTCAGAATGGGGGTATTACGCTAGGGATGACAGTCGGTGGGTTCGATTCTGTGTTCGAATAGAAAGTCAACCGTTGGTGGAATAAAATATAATATAAATAAATTTATAAAAAAACCCTTACTTTTCCTTAACCCCCCTCCATTTCTTTTTATTCATTTCCTCGTTCAAAATAAAAACACCCTGATCCCCTTTCTCTCAGACCCCGTCGCCTCCACATCGCGCCCCCCGGGTCTTCCGTCGCTGTGCCGGATCTGCACCCCCCATCGCCACATTCTCTCTCCTCTTAAAATCCGATGTTCAAACCCACGAGACCCCCAAACCCATTCGATTTTAGGCCGCCGCTGCTAGGATGGGTGCCTCCACTTGCAGCTGTTCTCCGGCCCCCGCCACCGCGTCTTCAGCTCCTCCGCCCCCTATTGACGCCGACACCTCCATTCCCACCCCAAAGTCCGCTGGTATGTTTCTATGTGAATTTATTTTAAATAATTAGGTTGATATAATTAAAAGACATTAATTTTAAATCAGTTATATATATATAAATTCACATTGAATTTATTTTCTAATTTTTAAATAGATAAAAGTTAGATCTTTATATATATATATAAAGCGAGCGAAAAGATTTGATTTTTAAAGTGGTAAAGATTTGATTTTCGCTTAGATAAAGATATGATTTTTAAAGTTGTAAAGATATGATTTTTACTTTAGGAAATATTATATTTTTAAGTCGGAAAAGGGTTTGATTTTTGAATAGAAAAAGCTTATTTTTAAATATAGAAAAAGCTTATTTTTAAATATAGAAAGAGCTAATTTTTATCATAAGAAAAGCGAAGAAAGATTGAATTTTTATAATTAATAGCAAAGATAAAAATAGAATTAATAGCGAAGATTAAAATAGAATTAATAGCGAAGATTAAAATAGAATTAATAGCGAAGATAAAAATAAAATTTATAGCGAAGATAAAAATAGAATTTTTAGCGAAGTAAAAATAGAATTTTTAGCTATGTAAAAATGTGATTTTTATATATGTTGTTTTGAAATAAAAATATGATTTTTATTCTGAAGAGGGCGTTATAGAAATATAAATTTTATGTGAGTAGCAGTATGAAAATAGCGATTTTTAAATATATGAACAACATATTAAAAATGTGATTTTAATATGAACAGCGTGGAGAAGACTACGTTGGAAGTACGAGAAAATTCAAACTGTTCTGAATTACAGAGATAAAATGGAAGAGTGGAACCCTCGGTGAGAACTCCTCACTTTTATTTTATTTTCCAGTTTGAAATACATACTAGGATGCAGACGGTGCTTAGCATCACCCGACACCCGTCGTCCACAGACCATGGATGACTTGTTTGTTTGATTGGTGTGTTGTGAAAATTGATTGTGTGTTGTGGAATGAATAAATATTTTATAGTTAAAATAATAATTTTTAACGTGTATATAAAATAAATATTTATAAACAAATCGGACAATTTGTTTATGTACACACATTTGACTGATATTGATTGGTATGATAAATTTTACACATCGCCCAACTACACAAATAAAACTTTTGTTTGATTGTTTGAAACCCCACACGGGTATTGGGACGATATTGGGCATACACTAGTCCCAATAATTAGCGGTATGTCGATCGATTGATTGACAGGCTATTATAAGCGCTAAATATTTATATTTGATGCTTATGCAGTGTAGGATGCACTCTGGATGATGGATTGCAGTTTTTCAGTGTTGTTATACACATTTGTTGTGTGAAATCCATATAATTAAATTATATGGTAATTGAATGTGTCTGATTCCAGTTCAGAAAGAATAAATATTTTCAAATAACGAATATTTTCAAATAATATTCAGAAAAGAATCAAAATCTGATTTTGATGTCCAATTTGGGATGGGCACGAATATATTTAAATATATAAAGCCGTCTCGATAAGATTGACGCCATTTTGACGTGAACGATATTTATATCAATTGTTTTCATTTTTATAATGAATATAAAAAAGGAATTGATTTCAAAATATAATGTTTTGAAAATATTATCATTTATATATCGATGATATGGAATATTCAATTTTGATTTGAAATTGAATATGAAGTTGAAATCGTTTTGAAAATGAATTTAAAACGATTTATAAAATACATTTTAAAAGGAAATCGATGAAATATATATAATATATATATATTATATATATAATGGCCTGAATAGAACGCACCGTGCTGCGGTAGTTCTTGAATTTCGGCCATTGACTTCGAACGGACATTACGGGAGATCCGACCGTCGGATTCTCCTAAAACCAGAACCGTTGGGTTGGTATCGAAAAGAGCTTTGTAACGAATATGAGACATTTGAAATCTAATGGTTGGATTTGGAAATATGTCCAAATCAAATTTGGAAAATGTCGCTGTAAGTGCAGTTCGATGGCCGTTGATGGAAATCGACTGTACGGGCCTTGATAAAATTATTAAAAATATCAGTAATTAGTGTAAAATCATAATAAATGATTTGGAAAGAATTGGGATGAAAAATTCCATATTTGAAAAGATAAAAATATATATTTATCGAAATGAACTAGTTTTGAAGTAGAATTATAATCCATTTATTTTTAAAATAAATAAATTGGATTTGAAATGATTTTGAAATAACCAGAATTTCCAATATATAAATTGGAATGGATTTGAATAGAAATTGTCTTCGGAATATTTCGATGTTGGATTTCGTGATTATACTGATGTTGTTATGGAAATTTGAAAGATATATTTATATCGTTATTTCCAATACAATATTTGTTGGTTATAGTACTTGATATTGAATATAAGCCGATATATTTTCTATTCAGAGCCTTGTATTTAATATCAAATGGGATTTGGGTTTGTCGTGAATGGTGTCTTCATTAACACTGTTCTTAAACCCAGTTGAGAAAAAGGATTAAAACTTTTTATTTAGATTTAGTGAAATGTACCAATTAAATGATATTTAATTGGAATTGAATTGGAGTTGATTCTCGGGATTATCGTGAACGGTGTTTTAAATAGCACTTGTTCTTTAACCCGATAATTTATGGAATGTGAATTGGGTTGGTTGTGAACTGTGTTTTAACGACATTCGTTCTTTAAACCGATTCACAGTGAAATGTGATTTGGAATTTATAAATCTTTTGTTAAGATTTAAAGGAGATTTTCCAAAGTAAAGTTTTCCAATTTAAATAAAATAAATTGGAACGGAATGGAATTCGATTTGGTAATAATCGAAGTGAATTTCTGTAGATGAGGACTGCTAATATATATGGAATTTAAAAGGCTTTGCCGTTATTCCATTTATATTGTTAGTCGGATATAAAAGTTTATAACGATTTGTTTTTCATGAAGATTCCATGGTTAATGGAATGCGATTTTGGGTTGTCGTGAATGGTATCTTTAATGATACTGTTCTTAGACCAAACGGAGTTAAGAAAATCAGAAACTAACTGGAGATCAGTTAAGTTGGATAGGGGTATTGATCTGATGTTGATTTCGGCCTTCTGGGTTAACACTTAGGGAATTATTCACTTGCTAATTTACGGTTAAAGGCTGATGGAATAGAATGTGATTTTGGGTTTATCGTGAACCGTGTTTTAAATGACATTGGTTCTTTAACCCGGATAAAGATAGGATATGATTTCCCAAGTTAAACAATCATTAATATTGATTTTTGGGAAGATTAAAACCAAGTGGAGTTTTAATGAATCTTTAATTAGATTGAAATGATCGGGAATGGAGTATCACCAGTTTTTCTCCAGACGATAGTTAAGTCTTTAATTAGATTTGAATGTGAAATGGCAATTGAATTTACCGATAACACCGTGGTGTTAGGTATGAAGTATTACTGGTTTTACTTCATGGGATGAATAGGTTGGGGTTGGTAAATTAAAATAAATGATTACTTCGGTAAGGTTCGTTAATCCCGACTAGTTTGGATAAACCATAATTTGGTTTGAATTGATATTCAAAGGAAGATTAAAGAATAAATTTAAAGAATTTATCTTTGATTAAATTAATGGGAACCTTTCCCAAAGTATAAGAATATTTGAATAAAGGAATATTTGGATTGGAATGAGGCGTATGTTGTGTTTTTATAGCACTTGTTTATTATATACGTGAGTTATTCAGAAAGACCGGGTTTGCCCCATTCTGAATAACTGATTCGACGATGTGTTGAGGATGAAGATGGTGGTTGAAGACCGGAGGTCTTCACATCATTTGGATAATTACTGATGATCTTGATTGGGTTGTACACCCAAGAGCAGGGAATCAGTTGGTGATCGTCCAGACGTACTTGGAGATTGATGGATATGCGAGGAATAAGGTTCCTCCGGTTTCATTCAGACCCAGAACGGCCTTGTAAACGGATGTGTGTCTGACATTGGATTTCATTCTGTGTGATTGATATACATCGGTTGCATAGCGTGAATTGCCTATGTGGCATGCTGAGATGCAAATGATCAAGGCTTCTGTTGAAAAGCAGAGTCTTGTGATTGATGGTCAAAGCACGGCTTCAATACAGCGTAGCTTTTTGTAGCGTTTATTCGCGAGCCTCACAGCCCGGTGTGAACCAGATACGGGAGAGGACTGCAGGGAGGGCATACGTTTCCTTCTAGCTAGGAGTGGTGTCAGCATTTTACACGCCCTGGCATTTTACCTATGTGGATGATGGATTGCGAGGTGCCTCGGTTATATCGGTCGATCCGGGACCGATGGAGTCATTTGGCTCATTTACACCCCATAAGGCGGGGAGACCTATTGTTCAGGGTTTAAGTTTAATCCACATCGAGTGGACTGGCCCTGAAGATCCAAGGGTCGATGCGTTCTAATCCTGAGACATGGGCTAGATTGTCTCGAAGCGGTAAGGACGATCCCTTGCCTTGGTTCACATATGGAAATCCAATTTCCGATACGTGACTTTGCGGTTTTGATTGTAGAGCCTAGTATGGCGACATAGTGGTATGGGGCACTTATGTTGTCTATGATTGATACTTATGATTGAAATTGTTTTGACACTATACACTTATAGTAATAATAAAAGATGAAATTTGACGTACCAAGCATATTTAGCTATTATAAGGTAAAACTCTATCCTCCGGCTTGCGTTGCATTGTGTGATAGGACCCGAGTCTTATAATAGCTTCATTGTTCTTTATTTAGCATTGTGCTGTTGTTTTATGCACTGGTATTCTTGGGAGGAAACCCGTTCCATGTTATACGGCGTGGTCCCTTGATTTACCTAACTTTAAAATAAAGATTTATAACTGTTTTAGTTCTCACACCAGTCACATGACTGACCTGGAGTTTATTGTTTTAACCTAAACTCTGGGTGCCCTTATTTTCCACATGGGCAGCTAGTAGTTGGGTTTTGTAGATTTATATTCAAAGGATCCTGGTTTACAGCTAAAATAATATTCGGAAAGCTCTGTATCCGTATATTCCTTTCAGTTGTGTTTTGTATTATTTTTCCGCTGCATTGTAATTTGTAAATCACTGGTATTTAGTAAATGTGTAATATTTATTCATACTCTGTTATATTCCTGTATCCTGATGAATTGTTGTAATAAGCAATGAAATGTTCTTTTGTTTTTGTCCCGATGTGGCTTGTTCTCAAGGCAATCCGGGCTTTCCTTCACGGGGAAGTTCGGGTCGTTAAATTTGGTATCAGAGCTTTGGTTTACAAAGCTCAGAGAACAAGACACATTAGAACCAAATGAAAGAATTCATCAGAGATTTGATTAGTAATATCCAATGAGAATGACTCGTTAGAGATGGGATCCGTAGTATCCTAGAATGAGTCGGAAGAGAGTTGTCTTCAAATAAAGATGAAAATAATTTTTGTTTTGAAAATTTAAATCAATTATTCATATTTGAATATTATTTTTATATTGATTTGGACAATCAAGTATATAAAGATTTTGCATATACGCCTAATCCGCATGTATTTGAAGTTTTAATATATTGGATATATATAGAATCACACTCTACTCACCTGGAGATGATACTGATGATCGATATATCATCATCAGTGGATATATGTTCGAGTTTCGAAAGTGGGATTTCTATATGATTCCAATTGACCGGTGTGAGAACCAAAACTAGATAGGGCTTATTGTTGTGATTTGGCATAAAAACATGATTTTCTGTATATGTATCAAAATTATGTGTTTGAAATGATAATCAACTAATTGATTGATGTTGTGTTGTATGATTATTCATTTAAATCAACATATGAAAGAAAGGTAGATTCAGCCGGATTGAATCAAATGTTGAACTTATTGAAAATTGTTTGGAAATACATGCATGTACATGTATATGTGTGAGCAGGTCATTGCAAGGAGGCTAGAGAAGAGGAATAAAATTGTTTGCCCGACAAATAGGTACATGTTTATTGTATTTCTTTGGGTTTGGATGATTTTATGAGCCGCTTGGCTGTTTCTTTTTCTTTTTGGATTGGAGAGGCCTGTATGGCAATTTCGGGATTTTCCCGGTGCTCCCGTGCTGGGGAGGTTATGGCGAAATTTTTCGAAAATTTAGGGTGTTAGCCAAATTTTTGAAAAATTTGAAAAGTTTATAGAAACTGAAAAGTTGAAGAATTAGGCCATAATGAAAATAATGAAAGTTGAGTTGATTTGTTAAACAACTTTTAGCTTCGTTCCTTTTCGGGGACGAAAAGTTTTAAGTGGGGGAGATTGTAATAACCCGGAAATCTGAGCCAATTTAAAATTTTTATTTTGGCAATTTTAATGAATTTTAGATATTTAAAATGACTTATTTTAAATAATAACGACGAGAAATTTATTCTGAATGGAATTAGAACGTATATATTTATTTGAATCGACGTTAGAATATAAATATTTATTTTTAATTATAAAAGGAATTGAAAATGGCGCGGTAGCTCGAAATTCGATTTCAAATTTCAAATGAATGTACAGGATTCAAAATAAACCGGATTTTAGCGAAACCAAAAATATTTGAATCTATTTGAGAATATCTTTCCAACGAATCCGAAAAATTGAAATTTCATAGCGGGAATCAAAAGTTATGTCCAATTGAAAATTCAGAATAGTCGCTATGGAATTTTGGCCCTTAAAAATGGAAATTTTGCAAACGACCTTCATTTTGGATGAAACCACTTTTATTGGATTTGGGATGTCAAGTTATTGCTAGATTCTAAAATTCTTAAAATTTCGAATCAATATGTGAGCGTAGCGAAGTAAAACGTGTTTTGACAGTTTCAGTCAATTTGGGTCAACCAGAAAATGGCCATTTTTCAAACGGTCTCAGAACTTTATGAAATTAGTTTTGTTAGAACCATATCGTTAATACGAAGCTAGAAAATATTTTTCAGGAATTTTTAGAGTCCATATGTGGTCCCGGTAAATTGAAATATGCGTTCAAATTCAATATATAGATTTATGTTTTGATTTTGATGGAAACTGATCGAAACAGCCAAACTAGCTTACGAAACATATCCCATTGTGTTCAGAATGGGAGTATTACGCTAGGGACAACAGTCGGTGGGTTTGATTCTGTGTTCGAATAAAAAGTCAACCGTAGGTGGAATAAAATATAATATAAATTAATTTATAAAAAAACCCTTACTTTTCCTTAACCCCCTCCCTTTTCTTTTTATTCATTTCCTCATTCAAAATAAAAACACCTCGATCCCCTTTCTCTCAGACCCCGTCGCCTCCACGTCGTGCGCCCCGGGTCTTCCACCGCCGCCCCATAAAGTCGCCGCCATGCCGGATCTGCACCCCCCTATCGCCACCTTCTCTCTCCTCTTAAAATCCGGTGTTCAAACCCACGAGACCCCCAAACCCATTCGATTTTAGGCCGCCGCCGCTGCTAGGATGGGCGCCGCCACTTGCAGCTGTTCCCCGGCCCCCGCCACCGCGTCTTCAACTCCTCCGCCCCGTGCTGACGCCGACACCGCCATTCCCATCCCCAAAGTCCGCTGGTATGTTTCTATGTGAATTTATTTTAAATAATTAGGTTAATATAATTAAAAGACATTAATTTTAAATCAGTTAAATATATATAAATTCACATTGAATTTATTTTCTGATTTTTAAATAGATAAAAGTTAGATTTTTATATATATGAAGCGAGCGAAAATATTTGATTTTTAAAGTGCTAAAGAATTGATTTTCTCTTAGATAAAGATACGATTTTTAAAGTGGTAAAGATATGATTTTTACTTTAGGAAAGATTATATTTTTAAGTCGGAAAAGGGTTTGATTTTTGAATAGAAAAAGCTTATTTTTAAATATAGAAAAAGCTTATTTTTAAATATAGAAAGAGCTAATTTTTATCATATGAAAAGCAAAGAAAGATTGAATTTTTATCATTAATAGCAAAGATAAAAATAGAATTAATAGCGAAGATAAAAATAGAATTAATAGCGAAGATAAAAATAGAATTTTTAGCGAAGTAAAAATAGAATTTTTAGCTATGTAAAAATATGATTTTTATATTATATAGATAATAAAAATATGATTTTTATATATGTTGTTTTGAAATAAAAATATGATTTTTATTCCGAACAGGGCGTTATAGAAATATAAATTTTATGTGAGTAGCAGTATAAAAATAGCGATTTTTAAATATATGAACAACATATTAAAAATTTGATTTTAATATGAACTGCGTGGAGAAGACTACGTTGGAAGTACGGGAAAATCCAGATTGTTTTGAATTACAGAGATAAAATGGAAGAGTCGAACCCTCGGTGAGAACTCCTCACTTTTATTTTATTTTCTAGTTTGAAATATATACTGGATGTAGACGGTGCTTAGCAGCACCCGACACGCGTCGTCCACAGACCATGGATGATTGTTTGTTTGATTGGTGTCTTGTGAAAATTGATTGTGTGTTGTGGAATGAATAAATATTTTATAGTTAAAAATATAATTTTTAACGTGTATATAAAACAAATATTTATAAACAAATCGGATGATTTGTTTATGTACACACATTTGACTGATATTGATTGGGACGATAAATTTTACACATCGGCCAACTGCACAAATAAAACTTATGTTTGATTGTTTGAAACCCCACACGGGTATTGGGATGATATTGGGCATACACTAGTCCCAATAATTAGCTGTATGTCGATCGATTGATTTACAGGCTGTTATAAGCGTTAAATATTTATATTTGATGCTTATGCAGTGTAGGATGCACTCTGGATGATGGATTGTTGTTTTTCAGTGTTGTTATACACATTTGTTTTGTGAAATCCATATAATCAAAATATATGGTAATTGGCTGTGTCTGATTCCAGTTCAGAAAGAATGAATATTTTAAAATAATGAATATTTTCAAATAATATTCAGAAAAGAATCAAAATCTGATTTTGATGTCTGATTTGGGATGGGCACGAATATATTTAAATATATAAAGCCGTGTCGGTTAGATTGACGCCATTTTGACGTGAACGATATTTATATCGATTTTATTCATTTTTATAATGAATATAAAAAAGGGATTTATTTCAAAATATAATGTTTTGAAAATATTATCATTTATATATCAATGATATGGAATATTCAATTTTGATTTGAAATTGAATATGAAGTTGAAATCGTTTTGAAAACGAATTTAAAAAGATTTATAAAATACGTTTTAAAAGGAAATCGACGAAATATATTATATATATATATATATAATGGCCTGAATAGAACGCGCCGTGCTGTAGTAGTTCGCGAATTTCATCCGTTGACTTCGAACGGACATTACGGGAGATCCGACTGTCGAATTCTCCTAAAACCGGAACCATTAGGTTTGTATCGAAAAGAGCTTTGTAACGAATATAAGATATTTGAAATCTAACGGTTGGATTTGGAATTATGTCCAAATCAAATTTGGAAAAGGTCGGTGTAAGTGCAGTTCGATGGTCGTTGATGGAAATCGACTGTATGGGCCTTGATAAAATTATTAAAAATATCAGTAATTAGTATAAAATCATAATAAATGATTTGGAAAGAATTGGGATGAGAAATTCCATATTTGAAAAGATAAAAAATAGATTTTTATCGAAATGAACTAGTTTTAAACTAGAATTATAATCCATTTACTTTTAAAATAAATAAATTGGATTTGAAATGGTTTTGAAAATAACCAGAATTTCCAATATATAAATTGGAATGGATTTGAATCGAAATTGTCTTCGGAATATTTCGATGTTGGATTTCGTGATTATACTGATGTTGTTATGGAAATTTGAAAGATAAATTTATATCGTTATTTCCAATACAATAAATGTTGGTTATAGTACTTGATATTGAATATAAGCCGATATATTTTTTATTCAGAGCCTTGTATTTAACATCAAATGGGATTTGGGTTTGTCATGAATCGTGTCTTCATTAACACTGTTCTTAAACCCAGTTGAGAAAAAGGATTAAATCTTTTTATTTAGATTTAATGAAATGTACCAGTTAAATGATATTTAATTGGAATTGATTTTTGGGTTTATCATGAACAGTGTTTTAAATAACACTTGTTCTTTAACCCGATAATTTATGGAATATGAATTGGGTTGGTTATGAACTGTGTTTTAACGATATTCGTTCTTTAAACCGATTCACAGTGAAATATGATTTGGAATTTATAAATCTTTTGTTAAGATTTAAAGGAGATTTTCCAAAGTAAATTTTTCCAATTTAAATAAAATAAATTAGAATGGAATTCGATTTGGTAATAATCAAAGTGAATTTCTGTGGATGAGGACGGCTAATATATATGAAATTTAAAAGGCTTTACCGTTATTCCATTTATATTGTTAGTCGGATATGGAAGTTTATATAGATTATATATATATATATAGATTTGTTTTCCATGAAGATTCCATGTTTAATGGAATGTGATTTTGGGTTGTCATGAATGGTATCTTTAATGATACCGTTCTTAGACCCAATGGAGTTAAGAAAATCAGAAACTAACTGGAGATTAATTAAGTTGGGTAGTTTCTTGGGTACTAATCTGATGTTGGTTTCGGCCTTCGGAGTTAACACTTAGGGAATTATTCACTTGCTAATTTACGATTAAAGGCTGATGGAATAGAATGTGATTTTGGGTTTATCGTGAACCGCGTTTTAAATGACATTGGTCTTTAACCCAGTTAAAGACAGGATATGATTTCCTAAGTTAAACAATCATTAATATTGATTTTTGGGAAGATTAAAACCAAAGTGGAGTTTTAATGAATCTTTAATTAGATTGAAATGATCGGGAATGGAGTGTCACCAGTTTTGCTCCTGGCAATAGTTAAATCTTTAATTAGATTTGAACGTGAAATGGTAATTGAATTTACCGATAACACCGTGGAGTTAGGTATGAAGTATTACCAGTTTTACTTCATGGGATGAATAGGTTGGGGTTGGGAAATTAAAACAAATGATTACTTCTCGTTAATCCCGACAAGTTTGGACAAACCATAATTTGGTTTGAGTTGATATTCAAAGGAAGATTAAAGAATAAATTTAAAGAATTTATCTTTGATAAAATTAATGGGAACCTTTCCCAAAGTATAAGAATATTTGAATAAAGGAATATTCTGGATTGGAATGAGGCGTATGTTGTGTTTTTATAGCACTTGTTTATTATATACGCGAGTTATTCAGAAAGACAGGGTTTGCCCTGTTCTGAATAACTGATTCGACGATGTGTCGAGGATGAAGACGGTGGTTGAAGACCGGAGGTCTTCACATCGTTTGGATAATTAATGATGATCTTTATTGGGTTGTACAACCAAGAGGAGGGAATCAGTTGGTGATCGTCCAGACGTACTTGGATATTGATGGATATGCGAGGAATAGGTTCCTCCGGTTTCATTCAGACCCAGAGCGGACTTGTAAATGGATGTGTGTCTGACATTGGATTTCATTCTGTGTGATTGATATACATCAGTTGCATAGCGTGAATTGCCTGTGAGGCATGCTGAGATGCAAATGATCAAGGCTTTTTTTGAAAAGCAGAGTCTTGTAGTTGATGATCAAATCATGGCTTTAATACAGCGTAGCTTTGTGTAGCGTTAATTCGCGAGCCTCACAGCCCGGTGTGAACCAGATACGGGAGAGGACTGCAGGGACGGCATGCGTTTCCTTCTAGCTAGGAGTGGTTTCAGCGTTTTACACGACCTGGCATTTTACTTATGTGGATGATGGATTGCGAGGCGCCTCGGTTATATCGGTCGATCCAGGACCGATGGAGTCATTTGGCTCATTTACGTCCCATAAGGCGAGGAGACATATTGTTCAGGGTTTAAGTTTAATCCACATCGAGTGGACCGACCCTGAAGATCCAAGGGTCGATGCGTTCTGATCCTGACACATGGGCTAGATTGTCTCGAAGCGGTAAGGACGATCCCTTGCCTTGGTTCACAGATGGAAATCCAACTTCCGATACGTGACTTTGTGGTTTTGATTGAGAGCCTAGTATGGCGACATAGTGGTATGGGGCAGTTATGTCGTCTATGATTGATACTTATGATTGAAATTGTTTTGACACTATACACTTATAGTAATAATAAAAGATGAAATTTCACATACCAAGCATATTTGGCTATTATAAGGTAAAACTCTATCCTCCGGCTTGCGTTGCATTGTGTGATGGGACCTGAGTCTTATAATAGCTTCATTGTTCTTTATTTAGCATTGCGCTGTTGTTTTATGCACTGGTATTCTTGGGAGGAAACCCATTCCGTGTTATACGGCGTGGTACCTTGATTTACCTAACTTTAAAGTAAAGATTTATAACTGTTTTAGTTCTCACACCAGTCACATGAGTGACCTGGAGTTTATTGTTTTAACCTAAACTCTGGGTGCCCTTATTTACCACACGGGCAGCTAGTAGTTGGGTTTTGCAGATTTATATTCACAGGATCCTGGTTTACAGATGGAATGATATTCGGAAAGCTCTGTATCTGTATATTCTGTTCAGTTATGTTTTGTATTATTTTTCCGCTGCATTGTAATTTGTAAATCTCTGATATTTAGTAAATGTGTAATATTTATTCATACTCTGTTATATTCTTGTATCCTGATGAATTGTTGTAATAAGCAATGAAATTTTCTTCTGTTTGTGACCCGATGTGGCTTGTTCTCAAGGCAATCCGGGCTTTCCTTCACAGGGAAGTTCGGGTCGTTACAAAACTCCAGGTCAGTCATTTGACTGGTATGAGAACTAAAACAGTTATTAAATCTTTACTTTAAAATGGAGTAAATCAAGGGACCACGCCGTATAACACAGAATGGGTTTCCTCCCAAGAATACCAGTGCGTAAAACAAATAGCGCAATGCTTTTTGGAAAAATGAAGCTATTATAAGACCCAGGTCCCATTACACAATGCAACGCAAGCCGGAGGATAGGGTTTTACCTTATAATAGCCAAATAATGTTTGATACATGAAATTTAATCTTTTATTATTATTATTATAAGTGAAGAAATCAACTTCAAATATAAATGTATCAATCATTGGCGACATAGATACCATCTATCATGTCGCCATACTAGGCTCTACAAATAAAACCTAAATGTCATGGATTGGAAATTGGATTTCCGTCATGAGTCGAGGCCAGAGATTGCTCCTCGCCGATTCGAGACACTCTAGCACATGTCTCAGGTTCCCCCGCAGTGAACCCTTTAATCTTCAGGGTCGGTCCTCCCTTACGTTTGAGGATTAGTATTCCTGAACACACGTTTCCCCGTCCTATAGGACCTATCCATTGGCTCCGTAGTAACTGATATATCCAAGGCGCCTCGCATTCCAATAACCACATAGGTAAAAATATAACAATGTCAGGGCTCGCAAAACGCTGACACCACCCATAGCAAGAAAGAAACTGTAACACCCCACCTCCACTAGGATCACTCCTTAGAATGTACTAGCTTTGGAGGGGCGTTATTGTGAAGGTAAACTTGCACAGAGATATCACAAGACAGAATATATAAAAATAAATATAAGTAAAGCAGCGGTAGCAGATAAAAACCCATCATCATCATCTCAGAAAACCAACATAGTCAAGTACATACTATCAAAATGTCATAATCCAAAATACAACATAAGTCTAGATACGTGATAACAAAATACATGGTAAAACATCAGTACTAATCCCCAGAAATAAAAGATAAGCCACAGCTAGCTCAGATCCATACATGAGCTATCCAACAGCAAGCCAAAGATCCACTAAGCAGATGTAGTCCCTCCCTGAGAACCTGTGGGGGGGGGGGGGAAACGGAAGAAAAGAAGCGAAGGAAAACAGGTCAGTCAAAAAGACTGGTAAGCCCTACTACGATCAATCTATAAACTACTAAAGTTAACAGTATGATGGAAACTGAGGTGAACATACTGGCAACAGATAAAGGTGACATCACATAGACGAGATTAAACTTTGCACCACAGTGTACTAGCAAACCCACAAAACAGATCTTGATCCCTTAGCCCAAACTTTGGCCCAATAACATGAAGTGACCTCAGTATAAGGTCCAGCCCAACGGTCTAGTCGATCGGCTCCCTATAAACCTAACACATCCAGTGTTGGTGTCCATACGGCCCACATGGATGTAGTCAGACTGCGCTGGATCCACCTTTGGGTGTATCAAGCCCTCGGGTGTCAACCCCAGACACCTAAGCAATAATGCACAGTCTAAGCCTACTGGTACCCGTGCCTCGAGTTTGTCCAACATCGGACTACGTGCACGTCCGTAGCCCGCCGGACCCGCACCGCTGTACCACTCAGCCGTCGCTTTGGTCGCTTACATCAGTCCAGTAATCGTGCCCCGCCCTAGCCTAGCCTCTAGGGTTGTGAATGATACCCAACTGGGATTACTGCTGGGGTTTCTAAGAGGGTTAAGTGTGGTTTTAACCCCTCACTAAACCTGGATTAAATTAGCTAAGTGTAACCACTTGACCCCATCTAATCCTCGCATCCCCATTATTGGTTAAGTATTAGTGGGCCATGACTTAACCCTAATCATGAGGCATTAATTACTTAATGCACCCAACCTCTCACATTAGACATCCGTGGTTACCTGGGAAGATTTACACCACGTCTAGGTCTAACCTCGGGCCTTATGGTGCAACATGACCAACTACCCACATTAGACCCCACGTTGTGGTTACCTGGGAAGATTTACACCACAACTAGGTCTAACCTCGAGTTGGCCATATCATGTTATCTAATGTCATGTCCACTTTAGAACATATTTACAAGTTAACATATACTTGGGTAGAACTAACTTAATAGGTAAATTCCCAAGGGGTAGACCTAACTTAATAGGTAAATTCCCAATCTTTTAGTTTCATGTATTTTTAAGTTTACCCAAACCCCCCCAACGTCATTATCTCGCTTACATACTCGTCATACGTATAAGGGTATAAAAGGTAACTTGGCATAACATACATGGTGAACTTCACATGTCATAATAAACATGCATACATGTTAAACTTGCAAATCATGTCATGGTGAATTCGCATAAACATGCATAGCTTATTAAATATGCATAACATGGTAAGGTGAACATGCATAATCCATTAAACTTGCATAACATGGTAAGATGAACTTGTATAAGCATGCATAATCCATTAAACTTGCATAGCATGGTAAGATGAACTTGCATGAACATGCATAACCCATGAAACATGTAGAACATGACATAATAAACTCGCATAAGCATGCATAACTTGTGAAACATGTAAAACATGGCATAGTAATCTCGCATATGCATGCATAACTTATGAATCATATAAAACATGACATAGTGAGTCCGCATAAGCATGCATAATCAACTAAACTCACATAAATCTCAACTTTCACCAAACATTAACTTTAGAGTTTGTAAAGTGAAGGTAAGAGGGCTTACAAATATAAACAAGCCACAAATCCACCAAATAAGATGAAGAAGCCCTTTTAAAAACTCAAAACAAAGCCTCAAATAAGAAAACCCTTTTGCAAGATCCCAAAAACACAAACTTAGCAAATCAAACTTGCTACTTAATGAAGTATGCAAGTTATTAAGCATTCATACAACATAGAAAAGGTTGTATGATCATCATATCTTCATAGGATTAAACTTTGAGGAAGGTGGAGGCTAGGGATTTTAGGTGGAGGTCATTTGAGGTTTCAAATTGACATAGTTTAGTTGCTAGATTGATTAATGAGGCTTTAGGGTAGGATTAGGGGTATATTTATAGAAGATTAGAGTGTTTTTAGCCCAAGGATTAACCCTAGATTAGGTTTGACCCGTCAGATCTCAGAATTCTCCAGAACCAAGCCACATGACCCAACCCAAATCAGAAATGGTGCACCAGGCTGAACTGCCTGGGCACCCCCTGTCGACAGGGCTGTCGACAGGGCAGTCGACACCCTGGGTGCCCTGTCGACATGCCTGTCGACATGGGGCCCCCTGGCGGGAATTTTCCCGCCTAACCCTGATTAGCCCTAATCCTTGATTTTAATTTGAAATTTAAATCTGTCTTTAGCATAGAAATTTCTGAAAACTTCAATGGGCCTTAACTGGGTCATACGGACTCCGATTTTCGAAAACTCGGACTCTATTTCGCGTATTTTTCCGGGACGAACGCAATGGCATAGCCCGTTTCCCCTGATTCTGATTTTTGAATTAAATTCTGCCTTGATTTATGTTATAACAGTTTATTGAAAATACGGGTTGTTATATCCTCCCCTCCTTAAAGGATTTCGTCCCCGAAATCTTCAAGTTAGGAAGAACATATCCTACCATCCAACATCCATCTACTCAAAACATCATCCACGAGCAACCATTGTCCTTAAAGGATTCTAAATGCTGTATGAACATATGCAAAAGTGTGTGTATATGTACCTATCTAATGCAATGATCAATGCAAAATATGTTAGTGAAATGTATCCATATGTATGCAAATCCCTATCATAATGTATAATATCTATATGCGTGCTCAACCATACACCCATATGCAACATCCATGTGATTGCATACAAAGTTCGTCCAAGAATAAGCATAAACACTCATGCACATGCAATATGAGGAGTGTGTGAGCCGATCTAGTGCCTAATGTGTATCATGCATCCACGAGTGACCACTTGCAAACACTTGCAACCACTTGCAACCATCAACCATAACATGCTTCAAACACATGTTTCATCCAAAGGGTTTCTACCTAAGGTTCTCATGACAAGCTTAGCACGATAACTAGATAAATATGGATTAGCAAAGAGAAAGATATACTAACAAAGGGAAGAGATTGAGAGTGTACCCTCAAACAGGAATGGATAAAGCCCACGCATCTTCTCCTCGGTTTCCCAAGTTGCGTCCTCTTCGGCTTCACCCCATTGAACTTTCACCAATCTGACCTCACGATTCCTTAGCTTCTTGGTCTCTGTCCCCAAGATACGAATCGGAGCTTTCCTTAAAGTTGCTTCTTTCTCTACCTCCACGTCTTCAAGAATGCTAGGTTCAACCACCTCAGCGGACTCATGTAGGCACTTTCGGAGATGCGAGACATGAAAGACATTATGCACTCCGGACAACTTTTCGGGCAATTGCACTCTATAAGCCATCTTCCCAATTCTCTCAATGATGGGGAAGGGTCCAACAAATCTCGGTGCTAGCTTCCCAACAGCTCCAAATCGGACCACATTCCGCAAAGGAGAAACCTTCACGAAAACCTGGTCCCCAACCTCAAACTCCAATTCGGACCTTCGCCTGTCAGCATAGGATTTCTGCCGGTCTTGGGCCGCTTTCATCCGTCTTCTAATCAACTCAACCTTCTCGGATGTATCCCTAATCATGTCGGGTCCAAGTATAAGCTTATCCGTGGATTCCCACCAACATGTAGGTGACTTGCACGGCCTCCCATATAAAGCCTCAAAGGGTGCCATCCCTATGCTCGCCTGATAACTGTTGTTGTATGCAAACTCGACAAGAGGAAGATGGTCTTCCCAAGCACCACCAAAATCCAGAATGCAAAGCCTCAACAAGTCCTCAAGTACCCTATTCACCCTTTCTGTCTGGCCGTCTGTTTGTGGGTGATAGGCCGTACTCAGGTTCAATTTCGTGCCCATAGCCTCCTGCAAGCTGTTCCAGAACTGACTAGTAAAGATGGGGTCTCGGTCACTGACTATGCTGGAAGGGACTCCATGTAGTCGCACTATCTCACGAAGATATACTGATGCTAGTCCAGATGCGGTCCTTTTGCTCTTCACTGGAATAAAATGAGCACTCTTCGTGAGCCTATCCACAATGACCCATATGCTCGTACTCCCCTTCCTGGACCTTGGAAGCCCATCAATAAAGTCCATAGAAATGCTCTCCCACTTCCATAGCGGGACCTCTAGCGGATGTAATAGCCCACCGGGCTTCTTCGACTCAGCTTTTACTCTCTGACAAGTAACACATCTCGAGACAAACTCCGCCACATCCTTTTTCATTCCAGGCCAGAAGAAAACGCGCTTCATGTCCTTATACATCTTATCACCACCTGGATGTATAGTCATTTTGGAGCGATGTGCTTCCTCAAGAACTTTCCTCACCAAGTCTTCTACCATCGGAACACAAAGCCTTCCATCTTTCCTCAGCCAACCCTTATCGTCTATAGAATATCGAGCAAGGTGACTAGATGTCTCCCCTCGAACCAGCTTGTCCATGATCTCAATTATCTGAGGGTCTTCCTTTTGTGAAGCCCCGACTTGATCTAGAAGGGTAGGCCTGAGCTCTAAAGATGCCAAGGAACCGGTCTCCGACTCCATTGCCAAAGAGAAATCAAAGGTCGCCAAGAACTCTAAATTCTTCATCTCAACAAATAGAGGACTTAGTGTCAACCTTTTCCTACTCAACGCATCCGCTACAACATTCCCCTTACCAGGGGTATAGGATATCTCAAAATCATAGGAAGCCAAAAATTCCATCCATCTCTGCTGTCTTAAGTTCAGATCTTTCTGCGAAAAGAGATACTTCAAAGACTTATGATCAGTATATAGCTCAAATCTCTCTCCCAGAAGATAATGACGCCATGCTTTGAGCGCATATACAATCGCTGCCAACTCTAGATCATGAGTGGGATAATTCCTCTCATGCACCTTAAGTTGCCTCCCACCAAAACATATAACTCTGCCCTCTTGCATCAGAACGGCACCCAATCCCGTGCCACAAGCATCAGTGTACACGGTAAATATCTTACCACCATCGGGTAAGGCTAGAACTGGTGCGGAGGTAAGGGCTCTTTTGAGTCTCTGAAAAGCAAGCTCACAATCCATATCCCAAGAAAAGACTAAGTTCTTCTTCGTCAACTTAGTAAGAGGAGCGGATATCTTTGCGAAGTCCTTGATGAACTTCCGATAGAAACCCGCAAGACCCAGAAAGCTTCTCACCTCGGTTGCATTCCTTGGCGTCTTCCAATCCTGAACCGCAACCACCTTAGCGGGATCCACCGCCAAGCCTTGCTTGGATACGATATGCCCAAGAAATCTGACTTCCCTTTTCCAAAAGTGGCACTTGGAGAACTTGGCTTTTAACTGGTGTGCTCTGAGTGTGTCCATCACCTCTACTAGGTGCCTCGCATGCTCTTCCTCATCCTTGGAGAAGACCAGGATATCGTCCACAAAGACCACGACAAACTTATTCAAGAACTCCCGAAACACCCTACTCATCAAATCCACAAAATACGCGGGTGCATTCGTCAAACCGAACGGCATAACAAGCCATTCAAAGAATCCGTCTGGAGTTTTGAATGCAGTCTTGTCTATACTGTCTTCAGCCATTCTGAGCTGATGAAAACCCGTAGCAAGGTCAAGCTGAGAGAAAACAGAAGCACCAACAAGTTGATCAAAGAGATCATCGATCCTTGGTAACGGGTGTCGGTTCTTCTTAGTCAGCTTATTCAATTCTCTATAATCCACACAGAGTCGAAGAGAACCATCTGCCTTAGTTGCAAACACCACAGGCGCTCCCCATTCGGATATACTCCTTCTGATGAAGTTCTTCTCAAGCAATTCTTTCACTTGCTTGCTCAGCTCCCGTCTCTCACGCGGAGCCATATGCCGAACGGGTAAAGAAACGGGCTTAGCATTATCCACCAGATAGATGCGAAAATCAATCTCTCGTTTAGGGGGCAACCCCTTAACTTCTTCAAAAACATCTGGATAATCCCGGACCACCCTTACAGACTGAAGGGCCTCCTCTGATGAGTCGAGAGATTCTAGGTAGCATAACATGACGGGATTCTTCGGATTGCATGAAATCTCTAAGGTGTTGCCCAGGCGAGTCACAAGCCTTACAACCCTATGCTCACAATCCAGAATGGCTCCATATCTAGACAGCCAATCCATGCCCAAGATCAATCTGTATCCCCTGAAACCTAGAACATACGCACTACACAAGAACTCTACGCTGAGTATAGAGATCCTTAGATCCTCACATATCATAGATAGATGAGCAGAACCCCCAATGGGATTCGAAACACAAACGGGATCATCCACTAAGCTAGTACTGAGGTGCAAGCTATCAACTAGATCAGATGAAATAAAGCTATGTGATGCACCGGAATCAAACAAGGTACGTACTGGAAGATCAGAGATATAAACAAGGTTCTCAACAGAAACACTACCTCTCTCGGGAACTGAAGCGGCATTGAGAGCATGAACTTGCCCTCCTGAAGATCCAGCCTGTCCTTTCTTCTTTGGGCATTCTTTGCTGAAGTGCCCAGTCTCTCCACAAGAAAAGCATCCACCACTAAGCTTCCTTTTCTTCTTCCTGCAATCCTTAGCAAAATGCCCAGCTATGCCACAGTAATTGCACTTCCCCTTGCCTTTGTTGTTGCCCTTCTTGTTCTTATTCTGATTTCCTTGACTGCTTTGACCTTGGTTGCCTTTGCCTTGAGAATCAGCCTTCTTTGCTTGAGTATCGCCCGACTTGACTTCCTTCTTTCCCTCTCCCTGAAGCAGAGCCATATTGACCAAACTCTCGAAAGTGGCTCCATGCGGAATATGTGACATCGCCAAGCCCTGTAGCGGCTCATTCAATCCTCTGGCAAATCGAAGAGCCTTCTTCTCCGGGGTGTTTACTATATCCAAGCCAAAGCGGGCCAGCTGATTAAACTTGTTCACATACTCCTTGACAGACATATCCCCTTGCTTTAATGCAATGAACTTCTCCATTTGTAAATTCGCCTCAGCTGAAGATAGAAACTTGGTCACAAATCTTGCCCTCAAATCGGCCCAAGTCTCAACGGGCCTCGTCCCATTGGTGACCTCCCACCAATAGGCCGCCTCATCCTTCAAAAGCCATACGGTCAATAAGATTTTCCTCTCGTCATCAATCCCAAAGATAGCAAACAAGTCCTCCGTGTCCTTCAGCCAATTCCTAGCTTCAACGAAAGATTCCGTGCCTAGGAAATTCTTGCCTCCCATTGCCTTGAAGTCTTTACAAACCTTTGTAAACTCAACCTGAGGATGCTGAGGGGGAGGTGGAGGAAGAGGAGCCTCAGCAACGGGAGGGGGAGGAACATTAGCAACGGGAGGGGGAATATTAACTGCTGGAGGAGGGGGAGCAGGAACCACCGGAGGAGGGATATTAGGGATAGGATTCTCAACTACAGGAGGAGGAGTGGGAGTAGGGTTGGCGGGACCAGCTGCCGCCCTAGCTTCTAGAAGTCTCCTATACCAGAGTGGTACGTTCACTCCATCGGGGATGTCAAGATTCTCAGCCATACTGAAACGAAAGATAAGATAAGATTAGGTCAAGGGAACGAAGGATAACGCTGATGGCTTTTGGGGATTAGCCTTAAAATAATCTAGACTTTATTTTGGAAAATACTTAGTAGGTTTTTGAAAATAGTTTTTCAAAAGGGTTTTTTTTTTCAAAAGTTTTGTTCAATCTTGTTAACCTCGTGCTCTGATACCAAATGTAACACCCCACCTCCACTAGGATCACTCCTTAGAATGTACTAGCTTTGGAGGGGCGTTATTGTGAAGGTAAACTTGCACAGAGATATCACAAGACAGAATATATAAAAATAAATATAAGTAAAGCAGCGGTAGCAGATAAAAACCCATCATCATCATCTCAGAAAACCAACATAGTCAAGTACATACTATCAAAATGTCATAATCCAAAATACAACATAAGTCTAGATACGTGATAACAAAATACATGGTAAAACATCAGTACTAATCCCCAGAAATAAAAGATAAGCCACAGCTAGCTCAGATCCATACATGAGCTATCCAACAGCAAGCCAAAGATCCACTAAGCAGATGTAGTCCCTCCCTGAGAACCTGTGGGGGGGGGGGAAACGGAAGAAAAGAAGCGAAGGAAAACAGGTCAGTCAAAAAGACTGGTAAGCCCTACTACGATCAATCTATAAACTACTAAAGTTAACAGTATGATGGAAACTGAGGTGAACATACTGGCAACAGATAAAGGTGACATCACATAGACGAGATTAAACTTTGCACCACAGTGTACTAGCAAACCCACAAAACAGATCTTGATCCCTTAGCCCAAACTTTGGCCCAATAACATGAAGTGACCTCAGTATAAGGTCCAGCCCAACGGTCTAGTCGATCGGCTCCCTATAAACCTAACACATCCAGTGTTGGTGTCCATACGGCCCACATGGATGTAGTCAGACTGCGCTGGATCCACCTTTGGGTGTATCAAGCCCTCGGGTGTCAACCCCAGACACCTAAGCAATAATGCACAGTCTAAGCCTACTGGTACCCGTGCCTCGAGTTTGTCCAACATCGGACTACGTGCACGTCCGTAGCCCGCCGGACCCGCACCGCTGTACCACTCAGCCGTCGCTTTGGTCGCTTACATCAGTCCAGTAATCGTGCCCCGCCCTAGCCTAGCCTCTAGGGTTGTGAATGATACCCAACTGGGATTACTGCTGGAACAGACCACGTTGCTAGGGTTTCTAAGAGGGTTAAGTGTGGTTTTAACCCCTCACTAAACCTGGATTAAATTAGCTAAGTGTAACCACTTAACCCCATCTAATCCTCGCATCCCCATTATTGGTTAAGTATTAGTGGGCCATGACTTAACCCTAATCATGAGGCATTAATTACTTAATGCACCCAACCTCTCACATTAGACATCCGTGGTTACCTGGGAAGATTTACACCACGTCTAGGTCTAACCTCGGGCCTTATGGTGCAACATGACCAACTACCCACATTAGACCCCACGTTGTGGTTACCTGGGAAGATTTACACCACAACTAGGTCTAACCTCGAGTTGGCCATATCATGTTATCTAATGTCATGTCCACTTTAGAACATATTTACAAGTTAACATATACTTGGGTAGACCTAACTTAATAGGTAAATTCCCAAGGGGTAGACCTAACTTAATAGGTAAATTCCCAATCTTTTAGTTTCATGTATTTTTAAGTTTACCCAAACCCCCCCAACGTCATTATCTCGCTTACATACTCGTCATACGTATAAGGGTATAAAAGGTAACTTGGCATAACATACATGGTGAACTTCACATGTCATAATAAACATGCATACATGTTAAACTTGCAAATCATGTCATGGTGAATTCGCATAAACATGCATAGCTTATTAAATATGCATAACATGGTAAGGTGAACATGCATAATCCATTAAACATGCATAACATGGTAAGATGAACTTGTATAAGCATGCATAATCCATTAAACTTGCATAGCATGGTAAGATGAACTTGCATGAACATGCATAACCCATGAAACATGTAGAACATGACATAATAAACTCGCATAAGCATGCATAACTTGTGAAACATGTAAAACATGGCATAGTAATCTCGCATATGCATGCATAACTTATGAATCATATAAAACATGACATAGTGAGTCCGCATAAGCATGCATAATCAACTAAACTCACATAAATCTCAACTTTCACCAAACATTAACTTTAGAGTTTGTAAAGTGAAGGTAAGAGGGCTTACAAATATAAACAAGCCACAAATCCACCAAATAAGATGAAGAAGCCCTTTTAAAAACTCAAAACAAAGCCTCAAATAAGAAAACCCTTTTGCAAGATCCCAAAAACACAAACTTAGCAAATCAAACTTGCTACTTAATGAAGTATGCAAGTTATTAAGCATTCACACAACATAGAAAAGGTTGTATGATCATCATATCTTCATAGGATTAAACTTTGAGGAAGGTGGAGGCTAGGGATTTTAGGTGGAGGCCATTTGAGGTTTCAAATTGACATAGTTTAGTTGCTAGATTGATTAATGAGGCTTTAGGGTAGGATTAGGGGTATATTTATAGAAGATTAGAGTGTTTTTAGCCCTAGGATTAACCCTAGATTAGGTTTGGCCCGTCAGATCTCAGAATTCTCCAGAACCAAGCCACATGACCCAACCCAAATCAGAAATGGTGCACCAGGCTGAACTGCCTGGGCACCCCCTGTCGACAGGGCTGTCGACAGGGCAGTCGACACCTTGGGTGCCCTGTCGACATGCCTGTCGACATGGGGCCCCCTGGCGGGAATTTTCCCGCCTAACCCTGATTAGCCCTAATCCTTGATTTTAATTTGAAATTTAAATCTGTCTTTAGCATAGAAATTTCTGAAAACTTCAATGGGCCTTAACTGGGTCATACGGACTCCGATTTTCGAAAACTCGGACTCTATTTCGCGTATTTTTCCGGGACGAACGCAATGGCATAGCCCGTTTCCCCTGATTCTGATTTTTGAATTAAATTCTGCCTTGATTTATGTTATAACAGTTTATTGAAAATACGGGTTGTTATAGAAACGTTGTGCACTCCCTGCAGTCACAATCTCGTTTTTGACTTATACCGAGGTGTGAGGCCCGTGAAGTAACGCTATACACAAAGCGGCGCTATATTAAAGTTGTGCTTTGATCATCAACCAAAAGACTCTGCTTTTCAACAGAAGCCTTGATCATTTGCATCTCAGCGTGCCACACAGTAAATTCATGTCATTCGACTGATGTCTATTGATATATAACCTCTGAGCTCCTACGTCTCAGAGAAGGGCGTTAAGCTAGAGAATAAATTCTCCGCCGCCAAACAGATATATAATTAATAGAAATCAATCAACATAGAATAAAATCCAATTCAGACACACAATCCATTTACAAGTTCATTCTGGTTCTGAACGAAACCGGAGGCGCCTTATTCCTCGTCCCATATATCCAATATAGGAGAGAGGTCCTCACATATCCGGTCGATCTCCGAGTGCGTCTGGATGATCACCACTTATTACCTCATCTTGGGTGTACAGCCCAATCAAGACATCAGTAATCATCCAAACTATGTGAAGACCTCCAGTCTTCAACCACCGTCTTCATCGTTGACTTATCGCCGAAATAGTTATTCAGAATGGGTATAAACCCGGCCTTTCCGAATAACTCGTGTATATAATAAACAAGTGTCACACAAACACAAAATACGCCTCATTCCAATCCAGAGTATTCTTTATTCAAATATTCATATACTTTGGGAAAGGTTCCCATTAATTTTATCAAAGATAAACTCTTTAAATTTATTCTTTAATCTTCCTTTGAATGTCAATTCAAACCATGTTACGGTTTTCCAAACTAGTCGGGATTAGCGCACCTTACAGAAGTAATCATTTGTTCAATTTCCTGAACCCAACCTATTCATCCCATGGAGCAAAACTAGTAATACTCCATAGCTAACACCACGGTCTTATTGGTAAATTTAATTACTATTTCACGTTCAAATCTAATTAAAGATTTAACTATCGCTGGGAGCAGAACCGGTGATACTCCATTCTCGATCATTTCCCAAATTTGATAATTTAAATTATCAATCCACATTTCAATCTAATTAAAGATTCATTAAAACTCCACTTAGTTTTAATCTTCCCAAAAATCAATATTAATGATTATTTAACTTTGGAAACACAAACATGTCGAATCGACAATCTACACCGTACTATTGATTTCTACCGATATATAACCTCTGAGATCGTACGTCCCAGAGAAGGGGGTTAAGCAAGAGAATAAATTCTCTGCCACAAAACAGATATATATTTAGCAGAGATCAACCATACAGTTCGAAATACAATGACAGACATGTAATACTGCCTTTAACTAGGTTAAAGAACCAATGTCATTTAAAACACGGTTTACAATAAACCCAAATCCTCTTCCATAAAAATGGAATCTTCACGGAAAACAAATCAATATATAAACGATATCAATTTCCGTATTCGACTAATAATATAAATGGAATAACGATAGAGCCTTTTAAATTCCATATGTATTAACAGTCTTCCTCCACAGAAGTTCACTTCGATTATTATCAATCGAATTCCATTCAATTCCAAATTAATATATTAACTTGGAAAACTTTACTTTGGAAAATTCTCGTTAAATCTCAATAAAAAGATTCATAAATTCCAAATCCCATTTCACTATAAATCGGGTTAAAAAACGAACGTCGTTAAAAACACAGTTCACAATAAACCCAATTCGCATTCCATTTTTAGTTCCAATTAAACGTTAATTAATTGGTAATTCTTCTTTAAATCTTAATTAAAAGATTTATTCTTTTCACACTGGGTTTAAGAACAGTGTCATCTAAAATACAGTTCACGACAAACCCAAAATCCCATCATTCTCTAACCGTAAATTAGTAAGATAACAATTCCCTAAGTATTAATCCCGAAGGCCGAAACCAACATCAGATCAGCACCCAGGAAGCCATTCAACTTAGCTAATCTCCAGTCAGTTTCTAATTTTCTTAACTCCATTGGGTTTAAGAAAGGTATTATTAAAGATACCATTCACGACAAACCCAAAATCCAATTTGATATTAAATACAAGGCTCTAAATAGAAAATATATCGGCTTATATTCAATATCAAATTCTGAAACCAACAAATATCGTATTGGAATAACGATATATATATATAATATATATATATATATCTTCCAAGTTCCTCCACAATATCCGTATAATCACGGAATCCAATATCAAAATATTCCAAAGATAATTTCGATTTAAATCCATTCTAATTCATATATTGGAAATTTCGGTTATTTTTTAAAACCATTTCTAATCCAATTTATTTATTTAAAAATATTGGATTATAATTATAGTTCATTTCGATAGAAATATATTTTAATCTTCTCAAATGTGGAATTTTTCATTCCAATTCTTTCCAAATCATTTATTATGATTTTACACAAATTATTGATATTTTTAATAATTTTATCAGGGCCCGTACAGTCGATTTCCATAAACGGTCATTGAACTGCACTTACAACGACCTTTTCCAAATTTGATTTGGACATAATTCCAAATCCAGCCGTTAGATTTCAAATCCGTTATATTCGTCGGAAAGCTCTTTTTGATACGAACCCAACAGTTCTGGTTTTAGGAGAATCTGACGGTCGGATCTCCCGTAACGTCAATTCAAAGTCAATGCTCGAAATTCGCGAACTGCCGCGGCGCGGCGCGTTCTATTCAGGCCATTATATATATAATATATATATTATATATATTTCGTCTATTTCAATTCAAAATGTATTTTATAAATTGTTTTAAATTCGTTTTGAAAATGATTTCAACTTCATATTCAGTTTTAAATCAAAATTGAATATTCCAAATCATTAACATATAAATGATAATATTTTCAAACGTCTGATTTTGAAATCACTTCATTTTCGCTATTCATTATAAAAATGAATAAAATTGATATAAATATCATTCGCGTCAAAATGACTCATATCTAATCAACACGGCTATATATATTTAAATATATTCGTGTCCATCCCAAATCGGACATCAAAAATAATATTTTGACCTTTTACTGGGTATTATTTTTAAAATATTCCTTATTTTAAAATATTCGTTATTTTAAAATATTACTTCTTTCTGAACTAGAATCAGACACGACCAATCAACATATAATGTTGTTTATATGGATTTCATACAACACATGTATCAAACAACAACGATTAACAATCAACCATCATCCAGAGTGCATTCTACACTGTATAAGCATTAAATATAAATATTTAACGCTTACAACAGCACGTCAACCAATCGATTGACATATAACTAAACAATTGAGATTAATGTACGTGAAATATCATCCCAACACCCGTGTGGGGTTTCAATCGACAAACACCGATTTTATTTGTGTTGTTGGGCGATGTGTAAAATTTATCGTCCTAATCCATATCTGTCAAATAGGTGTACATAAACAAATCGTCCGATTTGTAAATGAATATTTATTTTATTCAACACATGAATATATTATTTTATTCAACACATGAATGTTTTTATTTTCCATTCCACATCACAAACCAAATTCACACAAACAAATCAATTCAAACACACAACAAACAAGTCGTCCATGGTCTGTGGACGATGGGGAGCAGTTCATATATGCAGTTATAACATAAATAACTGTACAAAGAATTCAGTGAGAGAGTTCTCACCTTTGGGATCCACTCCTCCATTCTCTATTCCTGAACGATTCGGATTTGACCAAAATTCCGATGCGATCTTTTCCCATTGTTCATAGTAAAAATCGCATTTTTAATATGATGTTTATTTTAAAAATCATATTTTTATAATGGCACTTCATATATAAAAAACATATATTTTTACAACGCTTCATTCTGTATAAAAATTATATTTTTATATCTCTACTTCTTATATAAAGATCGAATTTTTATTTCTACTTCATATATGTAAAAATAGACTTTTTATCCCTACTTCATATATGTAAAAATCGAATTTCTATATCGCTATAAATATAATAAAAATCATATTTTTATACTGATACTTCATATAAAAAAAACACAATTTTTTATACCGATACTTTCAAAATTAAAATCTAATTTTTCTACGATGAAAAATCTATTTTTTCTTCTATTAAAAATAAAAAGTTTTTAACGAACAAATCAAATCTTTTTTATTATGAAAATCAAATTTTTATCTCGCTAACTTCATAATAAAAATCAAATCTTTATACCATAACCATGCATGTAAAAATCGAATTTTTATTCCATAAACATATATATGAAAATCGAAGTTTTATTCCATAAACATATATATGAAAATCCTAGCTTTTTCTTTATTAAAAGTCATATCTTTACTTTGTTCTTCACATAATAAAAATCATACTTTTATTTCTAAACGATTACATATTAAAAATCATATTTTTATATATTAGAAATCAGCTTTATATATTTACAACATTATATAAACTAATTATTATATAAAATAAAGTAAAAACTCACCCAAAATCGAATTCCTTTCCATCGCGCCGGAGGTGGAGGTGCTCTCGCCGGAGCTCGACGTCGGAGGGTTGCGTAGGGGGCTGGGGGCCTGGTGGTTCACGGTGGTAGTTTTGAAGGGGTTTTGGAATATTTAGGGTTAGGGTTTCGCGCCTGGAGGGAGGAGGAGGTGAACCGAAGAGGGGCGGCGGCATCAGCGACGGTGGGGGAGGGTCTACAGTGGCGCGATGTGGGGCTGGAGCGGAGGTCGACGTTCGATCGTTTTTTTTATTATTTTTCTTCTGAATTGATTTCGGAGAGGGAGAAAACAAGGGGGTTATATGAAAATTTATATTATATTTAATTTGCTCCAAAAAGTAACTTTTACCTTCAATCTCCAAACGAGACCCAACGACTATCGCCTCTAGCTAAATACCCCCATTCTGAACACAATAGGATATGTCCCGTAACCCGATTCGGCTGTTACGATCAGTTTTAGTCAAAATCAAAATATAAATCAATATATATTGAATTTAAACGTACATTTTAAATTACCGGGGCCACATACGGACCCCAAAAATTCCAGAAAAATAAATATGGCTATGTTTTGACGATACGGTCCTAACAAAACTAATTTCATCGAATTTGGAGACCGTTTGAAAAACGGTCATTTTCCAGTCGATTAAATTCAAACTGAAACTACCCAACACGTTTAAATTCATCACGCTCACATATTGATTCCAAAAATTATGAAAATTGGAATCAAGCAATAATTTGACATTTCAGACCCAACAAAAGTGGTCTCGTCGAAAACGGAGGTCATTTGAAAAATCGCTATTTTTAAGGGTTATATTTCCATAGCGACTATACTAAATTTTCAATTGGGCATAACTATTTATTCCCGCTATGAAATTTTGATTTTTCAGATTCATTGGAAAGATATTTTCAAACAGATTCTAATATTTATGGTTTCACTAAAATCCGGTTTATTTTGAATTCTGTATATTCATTTGAAAATTGAAATCGAATTTTCAAACTACCACGCCATTTCCAATTCATTTTATAATTAAAATAAATATTTATATTCTAACTTTGATTTAAATAAATTTATACATTCTAATTCTATTCAAAATAAATTTCTCGTCGTTATTATTTAAAATAAATCATTTTAAATATCCAAAATTCATTAAAATTGCCAAAATAAAATTTTTAAATTGGTTCTGATTTTCCAGGTTGTTACATATGGGACGAGGAATAAAGTGTCTTCGATTTCGTTCAGACCCAGAATGGACTTGTAAATGGATGTGTGTCTAGCATTGGATTTCATTCTATATAAATTGATTTCTATTTAATATATATCTGTTTGGTGGTGGAGAATTTATTCTATTGCTTAACACCTTTCTCTGAGACGCACGAGCTTAGAGGTTATATATTGATAGTTATTGATCGCATGGCGTGGATTGTCAATGTGGCATGCCAAGATGCAAATGATCAAGGCTTTTGTTGAAAAGCAGAGCCTTGTGGTGGATGATCAAAGCACAACTTATTTCGTCATAGCTTCATGTATAGCATAACCTCACGAGCCTCACACCCCGGTATGAGCCAAAAAGGGATAAGGATCGTAGGGAGTGCATGCGTTTCTTTCTAACTAGAAGTGGTGTCATAGTATGGAGCCTAGACATTTTTACTTATATGGATGATGGATTATGAGGCCTCAGATATATTGGGCGATAGTGGCCAATTGATAGGTGCAATAGGACCGGGAAACGTATTGTTCAGGAATTGCCAATCTACTAAAGTATTTGTGGACCGGCCCTACCGCATCCAAGGGTTCGCTAGCGCCCGAATCCTGAGGCACTTGCTAGAGTGTCTCGAATCGGTGAGGATCCATCCCTAGCCTCGACTCATGATGGAAACCTAATTTCCAATACGACATTACGGTTTTGATTGTAAACCTATATATGGCGACATAGTAGGATGGGGTACTATGTCATCTAGGATTGATACATTTACTTTGAAAGTATTTTAAAGTTGATTAGACACTAATAATAATATTAAATATTATTTTATACGTATCAAGCATGTTTGATCAATATAAGGTAAAACTCTATCCTCCGGTTTGCGTTGCATTGTGTGATGGGACTTGAGTCTTATAATGATTTCATTTTTCTAAAAAGCATTGCGTTGTTTTAAGAGATTTATTTAATTTATGCACTGGCAATCCAATGGAGTAAATCCGTTCTGCATTAGCGGTGTTGTCCTGTGATTAGCCATATTGTTAAATAAGTTAGGAAGGATTTCTCATACCAGTCTCATGACTGACTTGTAGTTGGTTTCACTTGCAAACTCGGGTGCCCATATTTTCCACACGGGCAGTCGAGTAGCTTATTTTGCAGATATATTGAGCAGGATTCTGGATCGAAGCTTAAAGCTATGTCCAGAGCGTTGATGGTCTTCTGTTGTGTTAGTTTATTTGTTTCCGCTGCGTTGTATTAAGTTTATTGTAAATTAATCTTCTGTTGTATTATTATTTTTCGATGTACTCTGATATATTCTGTACTCTGATGTAACATTATTATAATATTTACAGAAGTCTTCTGTTATTTGTTCTGATGTGTTGTATGCCCAAAGTTAGCGTATGCGGGATTCGAACGGTCTTGGTCGATTTAGCGATCAATTAGGTCCGGGCAAAATCTGTATCGTTACTTATATTTTTCACATTTCATATATATAATATTTTCATTTCATATATAAATATTTTCATTTCATATATATTATTTTCACTTCATATATATATTATTTTCATGACATATATATATATATATATATATATTATTCACATTTCATATATATAATATTTTCATTTCATATATATATATATATATACATATTTCACATTTCAAATGAATATTTTATTCAAATCGTGGATATATATATATAATTTTCACATGGTATATATATATTCACATTGCAAATATATATAATTTTCACAATGCATATATATTTTATTTTCACAGCACATATATGTGTATATATATATATATATATATATATATTTACATCACAATCATAATCACAACACAATCAAATAAAACGTCCATGGTCTTTGGATGACAGGGAGGTGATCTAAAAGAAAATAAATAATTGTACAAAAAATTATAGTGAGTGAAGTTCTCATAGTCGGTTTCCACTCCGCCAGTGTTTATTTCTGAATTTCTAGCACGGTTCGAGTTCAAATTTTCCTCAAATTCCAGTGTGCTCCATTTTGGTTTTGGCCAGTTTTGTTGTGTAGATCTCATCGAGATGAACCCAACGCAAGTTGTTTAGTTCCATTCTGATTTAAAATGAACGAGTTATAAGCTTACAAACATTTGATATTTTTAAAGGAAATTTAAATTAATTAATTATAAAAATTCTCTTTCCTTCTTCATCGTTTCCTCTTTACAAACAAAACACGAAACATGCTCCCCCTAAACCCTAGCCCAGCGCGCCACCATGCCATCGACGGAATCAGATCAATGGTGCTCACGTCAGAGGGCTTGGCGCCGCCTCCCTGTGCCAGCGCCAGCGTGGCACTCGGTGGTCCGCTGAACACTAGAAATGGCCTTGAAGTCGATGCAATTGAACTCATATTCTGTCCATTTCAGTCGTTAGGAACCCATCTCCGCTGTTGGTTCTGTCAACCTCGCCAAGCACTTCCATTCACTTCAGGAGATTTTCGAAAATTTTCTATAAATTGAGGGGAAAACAGCTGCAAATTTTTGAGTGATATCGGCTATTAAAATTATGGCCTGCGCGTCTCAGAAGAAAGAGGATAGGGTTTCTAATTGGCCAGTATTTATAATTTAATTTTATTTTAATTCTTTTAATTCCAAAAATACCATCTTATTGATACGAACCCCAAATCAAACCCAACGACTGTCGCCGCTAACCAAATACCTCCATTCCGTACGCTATGGGATATGTCCGGTAAGCCAATTCGACTATTACGATCAGTTTCTGCTAAATTTAAAATATAAACCATTATATTTGTGATGACCCGGAACTTCCCCATGAAGGAAAGCCCGGATTATCTTGAGAACACGACAAAATAGAATGCAAACAGAAGAACATTTCATTGCTTATTACAACAATTCCATCAGATACAAGAATATACAGAGTATAAATGAATATTATACATTCGATAAATATCAGAGGTTACAATAAATTACATAGCAGCGGAAAAACAATACAAAACACAACTAGAAGTAATACACGGATACAGAGCTTTCCGAGTATCGTTCCAGCTGTAAATCAGGATCCTGTGAATATAAATCTGCAAAAACCCAACTACTAGTTGCCCGTGTCGAAAATAAGGGCACCCAGAGTTTAGGTTAAAACAATAAACTCCAGGTCAGTCATGTGACTGGTGTGAGAACTAAAACAGTTATTTATAACTTTACTTTAAAGTAAGTAAACCAAGGGACCACGCCGTATAACACGGAACGGGTTTCCTCCCGAGAATACCAGTGCTTAGAACAAAACAGCGCAATGCTTTTTCGAAAAATGAAGCTATTATAAGACTCAGGTCCCATCACACAATGTAACGCAAGCCGGAGGATAGGGTTTCCCCTATAATAGCCAAACATGCTTGGTACGTTTAAAACAAATCATTTGATACTATTATTAGTGTATAGTGTCAAAACAACTTCAATCATAAATATCAATCATCGGCGGCATGGGTACCATCTATCATGTCGCCATACTAGGCTCTACAAATAAAACCGAAATATCTCGTATTGGAAATTGGATTTCCGTCATGAGTCGAGGCAAGGGGCAAGATCCTCTCCGCTTCGAGTCACTCTAGCAAATGCCTCGGGACTACACACTCTGGGTAACCCTTGGATCTTCAAGGCCGGTCCTCTCTTACGTTTGAGGAATGGCAATTCCTGAACACACGTTTCCCGGTCCTTACAGACCTATAATCGAGGCGCCTCGCATCCAACAACCACATAGGTGAAAATAATATAAATGTCAGGGCTGGTAAGTCACTGACACCACCAAAGCTAGAAAGAAACGTCGTGCTCTCCCTGTAGTCACTATCCCGTTTTTGACTCATACCGAGGCGTGAGGCTCGCGAATCCACGCTATACACAAAGCTATGCCACGTAGGCCATGCTTTGATCATCAACCACAAGACTTTGCTTTTCAACAGAAGCCTTGATCATTTGCCACTTAGGCATGCCACACAGGCAATTCACTCCATGCGATTGATGTCCATCGATATACAACCTCTGAGCTCGTACGTCTCAGAGAAGGGCGTTAAGCAAGAGAATAAATTCTCCACCGCCAAACAGATGTATATTTAATAGAGATCAATCAACACAGAATAAAATCCAATGTCAGACACACGGTCCATTTACAAGTTCGTTCTGGGTCTGAACGAAACGGGAGGCACTTTCCTCGCATATCCATCAATCTCCAAGTACGTTTGGACGATCACCAACTGATTCCCTCCTCTTGGGCGTACGGCCCAATCAAGATCATCAGTAATCACCCAAACGATGTGAAGACTTCCGGCCTTCAACCACCGTCTTCATCTTCGACATATCGTCGAATCGGTTATTCAGAATGGCTATAAACCCGGCCTTTCCGAATAACCCGTGTATATAATAAACAAATGTTACACAAACACAACATATGCCTCATTCCAATTCATCAGTCACTAACCGTAAATTAGCAAGAGAACAATTCCCCAAATATTAACCCCGAAGGCCGAAACCAACATCAGATCAATACCCAGGAAACCATCCTTCTTAGCTAACCTACAGTTAGTTTCTAAATTTCACATTCTTAGGGAAAGGTTCCCATTAATTTTATCAAAGATAAATTCTTCTAAATTTATTCTTTAATCTTCCTTTGGATATCATTTCAAACCATGTTAAGGTTTTCCAAACTAGTCAAGATTAGCGAACCACGCCGAGGTAATTAATTATTTTATTTCCCAATCCCAACCTATTCATCCCATGAAGCAAAAATGGTAATACTCCATGTCTAACACCATGGTGTTATCAGTAAAACTAATTACCATTTCACGTTCAAATCTAATTAAAGATTTAACTATCGCTTTGGAGCAAAACTGGTGATACTCCATTCTCGATCATTCCAATCTAATTAAAGATTCACTAAAACTCCTTTTACTGGGTTAAAGAACTAATGTCATTTAAAACACAGTTCACGATAAACCCAAATCACATTCTATCTATTATCGGGTTAAAGAACAAGCGTTATTTAAAACATCGTTCACAATAAACCCACGAACAATTCTAATTCAATTCCAATTAAATATATTAATTAATTGGTATACTTCATTAAATCTAAATATAAAGATTTAATCTTTTCTCAATTGGGTTTAAGAACAGTGTTGATGAAGACACCATTTATGACAAACCTAAATCCCATTTGATATTAAATACAAGGCTCTGAATAGAAAATATATCGGCTTATATTCAATATCAAATTCTGAAACCCACAAATATCGCTTTGGAAATAACGATATAAAATATATCTTCCAAATTTCCTCCAAAATATATGTATAATCGCGGAATCTAATATCGAAATATTCCAAAGACAATTTCGATTCAAATCCATTCCAATTCATATATTGGAAATTCTGGTTATTTAAAACCCATTTCAAATCCACTTTATTTATTTAAAAAAATAGAATTATAATTCTAGTTCAAAACTAGTTTATTTCGATAAAAATATATTTTTATCCTTTCAAATGTGGAATTTTTTCATCCCAATTCTTTCCAATTCATATATTATGATTTTACACAAATTATTAATATTTTTAATAATTTTATCAAGGCTCGTACAGTCGGTTTTCAATAACTGCCACCGAACTGCACTTACAGTGACCTTTTTCAAATTCGATTTGGACATAATTCCAAATCCAACGGTTAGATTTCAAATTTCTAATATTCATTGGAAAGCTCTTTTCGATACGAACCCAACGGTTCCGGTTTTAGGAGAATCCGACGGTCGGATCTCCCGCAATGTCCATTCGAAGTCAATGGTCGAAATTCACGAACTGCCGCAGCGCGGCGCGTTCTATTCAGGCCGTTATATATAATATATATATATATATATATATATATATATATATATATATATATATTTCGTCGATTTCCTTTTAAAACGTATTTTATAAATCGTTTTAAATTCATTTTTCGAAATGATTTCAACTTCATACTCAATTTTGAATCAAAATTGAATATTCCACATCATCGATATACAAATGATAATATTTTCAAAACGTTATATTTTGAAATCACTTCCTTTTCTGTATTCATTATAAAAACGAATATAATCGATATAAATATCGTTCGCGTCAAAATAGCACATCTCTAATCAACACGGCTTTATATTTTTCAATAACTTCGTTATTCTATTCAACAAATGAATATTTATTCTATTCAACACATGAATCTATATTTCTTTCAACACATGACTAATCTCAACACATGAGTACTATCAACACATGACTATTTTTGTTATGTAATATATTTTATAAAATTTTGATTTCTATCGTTAAATTTTATATCAAACTCTAACCGTAAATTAGCAAGAGAACGATTCCCTAAGCATTAACCCCGAAGGCCGAAACCAACATCAGATCAATACCCAGGAGACCACTCATCTTATCTACTTTTCAGTTAGTTTCTAATTTTATATATGATAAAGATGTAAATTTTATTGTTAAAATATTTTACTCAACACATGAATCGATATTTCTTATAACACATGGCTAATCTCAACAAATGAGTACTGTCAACACGTGAATCTTTATTTTATAATATTCTTTATTTTCCCAATTGGAATGAGGCCCAATCAATTACCTATAATGTTAATTATATGGATTCCATACAAAACATGTATATAATAGCAACGATAAACAATCAACCATCATCCAAAGTGCACCACACAACTACATAAGCATTAAATATAAATAATTAACGCTTACACAGTCTGTCGACCAATCGATCGACATACAACTAAATAATTGGGATTAGTGTACGCCAAATGTCATCCCAACACCCATGTGGGGTTTCAATCCACAAACACTGAATATTATTTGTGCAGCTGGGCGACGTGTAAAATTTATCATCCCAATCAATATCCTTTAAATAGGTGTACATAAACAAACCGTCCGGTTTGTGAATGAATATTTATTTATTCACATTCACGTTAAAAATTATATATTTAACGATAAATTCCTTTATTTCAACACATGGATTTCTACTCAGTTCATTTATTCAATATAATGATATTTTTATTTTTTTTCTAACTTATTTTAGAAAATTTCGGCGGCATAACGGCACGATACTAGAAACGGGACAAGGCCTAGCCTTATCCCCGGTCTAATAATAGTCCACGCCAAACACATACCAATTTAATTAATCCCATTTCACATCCCAAACAAATTCAATCCAACTAATCAACCAAACAAATAAATCAATCACCAAACAATCAAGCCGTCCATGGTCTGTGGACGACGGGTGTCAGATGCTGCTAAGCACCATCTGCATCCTATTATATATGTTTAACTAGAATAGGAAATTTAAACTGAGAAGTTCTCACCCATAAGCTAAACCAATTCGTCGTGATTCTTCTAATGTAGAAAATCTTTGTCGCCGCGCTCGCTTTTGTCGTTCTCCGCACTCGAATTCGCCTCTTTGGCTCTAAAACTTGCATACGGCCACCAAACTTCACCAAACATGGTCACTAGCCTAAACGTGCCATTCCGGACAATTTTGGTCTAGGGGACTTTCTTCCAAAACTGTACCAATTCGCCGCAAATCGCCAAAAACAACAGCAGATCCGTCAACTTCGGACGCGTTTTCCGGACAACTCCGCAATCCAAAATGTGACTTCCATATAGCCAAATCGAAGAGGAGAGAGTGCTCTTCGACTTTGGTCTAGAGGAGTTTTGGCTAAAAATGCACGGTTTGGGAGTTATTGGCAAAATAGTGACATGGTGTTATTTGCAAAAAGGGATTTTTGGTGAAAATGGATTTTTGGGTGTAGCGGGGCCCACGGCCGGAGCTGGGCTGGGGGGTGGGCGGCGCCGGACCTGATTGGAGGTGGTGAGGCCACTGGTGGTGGCGGTGGGGCGCGGGAGGTGGTGATGGTGGCCGGAGGAGCTAGGGTTTGGAGAAGGGTTTGGAGAAGGGTTTGTAGAAAAGGAGAGAGAGAAGGAGGAGAAGGGGAGGTGGAAGAGGAGCGATGGCCAGCAGGGAGGAGGAGGAGGAGGCAGCAGCACCATGGAGGGAGGAGCTCTCCATTAAATGGAAAAATGAAGAAAAGAGAGAAAGTGAGGAAAGAAAAGGAGGAAAAGTGATTCTATGCTCGTATCTCGCCTATTGTCCGAACGTCGACGATATCCAATTGCCGCGGGTTTCGGACATGACATAGTAGACGTGAAGACGAGTCCAACAAAACAAGTTTCGTCGAATTCCGAGTTCGTTTGTCGTCCTTTAAAATTCTCAAAAATGCTCAGATAATCTCTAAAAATGCGATTTTGGCGCACCATTTCTTCTTGCACGCACACATGCTAACTCCTAAAATCAGGCCCTCTTGGATTTAATCATTATTAGACGATACGAATCCAAAAAAAAAAGTAGAATCGAATTCTGAGGTCGTATCAATAATGTTCCTTTGTAAAATGACAGCCCGTTTTACCCTGAACTTTTTAGCTCGCAAGGCCACATACTAACTCCGTTCGACGCGCCATTTTGAACTCAATAATGATTTTTCATTATGAATCCAGAAGAATTTATCTCGTCGAATTCTGAGCTCATATGCAAAATTTCACTTTTTAAGGGCTTTGTTTTGCTAACCGAAAAGCTCCCGCCAATTGCCACTATTCCGGATATCGGAATATATCGAAGCTTATACTTTTCGGATTTCTAAACGGAATTTTGAACTCAATGGAAGTGGTTTCGAGTCCAAATTCATCCGTATGCAAAATATGACTTTTTGGGCCCTGTATAATTTCCATAGCGACTATTCTGAATTTTCAACTGGGCATAACTTTTTATCCCCGCTATGAAATTTTGAATTTTCGGATTCGTTGGAAAGATATTTTCAAATACATTCTAATATTTTTGATTTCGATAAAATCCAGTTTATTTT
>JASFAX010003858.1:0-41273 GCA_030737875.1 Allium sativum
GCAAATCATGCTTATAAAGTTACTATATGTTTACAAAGGTACTTACTTTTGTTACTAATACAAAAGTATAGTTCAACTAGAATTATTCCAACTTAATCATGATTTTTAATCTATTCACATAATCATGGCACAAATATACCCAAACATGAAATGATGGTTTTTGATCTATTCATGTAATCATGGCATAAATATTCCTAAACATGAAATCATGGTTTTTACTTTATTCATGCAAACTTGCAATTGGAATGTAAATCTAACTTAGCTATGTGTCACATATATTATCATATAATTCTTGTTAACAGTATAGGCCTAACATGTTTTTCAATTAGGCATAATACCAAACATAGCCTAGTCATATTCATAAAATCAACATAAGTTCACAAGGAGGCTTACTTTTGTTTCTAATACAAAAGTATGGTTTTATACATAGATCATGATGCCAATTCCAACATAATTTCATATGAATCATAATACCCCAAATTTGATCCAATTACACACAAAGTGATTTTGTACAAAAATATACATTATGTTGGCATAGTAGCAAAACCACATACTTGCATGAATCTCAATTAAACAACCACAAACATGTAGCTTCATCATGAATTACATACTTGTGAATATCCAATCGTATACTTGCATGAATCTCAAATAAACTACCGCTAACATGTAGTTTTTATCATGAGTTACATACTTGCGAATATCCAATCGTTATATCACAACATTCCAAATCGATTAGAATCATAGCAACGCACAAATATGAATTACTATCACCACAAATCAAGTGTAATTCTCATTTTACACAAATCAAACACAGTTATTTAATTCATACCGGAATAGTACTCTACTTACAATCGTGTGACGAATTCTTCAATTCAAGAATCTGAATTCTGGATTTGGAGATGCTATTCCTTTGATGTAGGCGTTGATTTGATTTGTTTAAGTTTAACTTGTAGTTGCTTTATGCTTTAGAGTTTGTCTCCTAATTGTCTCTAAAATTGGTGGCTACTCCTAGTCGTTCCTCAGCAGCATGATGGCCTCATTCTTATTTTTTTTGAATGAATAGATTAGGTAGAGTCTAGGGTCATTTTTATAGAGTTTATGAATTGATTCGGACCGTCGATGTAGTTTGGGTTAATCGTAGCCATTCATTCGAAAGAGAGACCAATCAGGAGCTGACACCTAGCCCTAGTGACAAGGCAAGGCTCAGAAAATCGACCAAACACAGACCTGGCCAGCCAGGATGGGCTGGGTTCGACCAGGCTCTGGGGCCAGGTCGACAGCCCAATCGACACCCAGGTCGACAGCCCTGTCGACCTGGCTAGCCCAGGTCGACTGCCAAGTCGACCTGGGTGCCTTAGGCGGGAATTTTCCCGCCCTGGCCAATTGGGCCCGATTTTGAATTTTAAACTTGTTTTTCTGAGCTGTTTTCGTCTGTTTGAATTTTAACCTGAATTCTGAAACTTCCGGAGGCCAAATCTTCTTCATACGGACTCCGTTTTTCGAAAACTCGGACTCTATTTCGCGTATTTTTCCGAGACGAACACAATGGCGTATCCCGTTTCCCTTAATTCTTTGATTTGAAATTAGTTATGCTTTAATTTATGAATTTCACTCTTATAGAATACACGGGGTGTTACATCGGATCAGTTAGGGGTAGCCAGGGAGAGCAGGAAACTATATTTTCCAAACCCAAGCCTAGACATTATCCTCTCTGTCACCCTAGAACGGTCCAGTCTTTGATTTTGACAAACATCTCTATATCTCTTATATATCTTCCTTTCAAAAGATAAACACTTTTATTTTAAATGCTAATCATCTTCATTATGTAAAACCCCTTCTTAAACAAATCTCAAACCACCTTTATATTTTAGAAAGATCTTCAAAGATTGAACTGAAATGGTTAAGTTCAACACCATTTATACCTTGTTAAAACACGCCCTATTCATACCTCATTTAAACACTAATCATACCTCGTTTAAACACACACTATTCATACCTCATTTGAACAGTATACATACCTCATTTACACACTATTCATACCTCCTTTAAACACTAATCATACCTTGGTTAAAGACGCACTATTCATAACTCGTTTAAACACTAATCATAAATGTCCTCAATCATCAATCGTATATGTTGATAGATTGTCAAAGAAAAGATCGCAACCAATATAGTATGTTAAAGTCATTGGCATCTTTAAATTAAAATACATGCTTATGAAATAATAATGGATTAGATGATAAGTATACTTATGGTATTCCTTGCTATCTTCATGCAAAAGTCTCAAAGAATATCATATAGTACTTATCGTCACTCCCAAGTAATCAATTATTTTCCTCAAATCATCGAAATTCATCAACCATCCTTGTTCTTAATTTTGACACGTTTTGACTCTCTTTTACTTTGATTTAACATCCTCGATTTTATCAGTTTGTTTATGATACTATAAGGAAACTCAAGTCCAAGATTTGGAATACTTTACCAGGATTTTATACTCAAAACATCTATAACAGCGTTTCAGTCACGCTATGAAAAGTTCTGGGTTGTTCATAATGATTTTAGACTTAAATCAGCTACTACAGCGCTTCTGGGCACTATAAAAAGATTATGCTTCGTTCCTGCTTCATAAATAGAAAAGACAGCATTTCGGAGTGCTATAAAAAGTTCCGAAAACCATATTTTAGCCTGTTTTTGGCAAAATGTTTGACGTTGTTTCTCTACGATAAAAATAGATTTTGACTCCAATTATTTTACAGTAAGAAGCTCTCTTTGTCTATTTAACTATCATCAAAAGAAAAACTCAAAATCATTTAACAATTTAATATATATAATCAAACATCGTGAGGCACTTTTTATCATGTCCATTACGGGCTGATTTTTACCTCACCTTGCGTCCCATTTTAAGGTATGCAAACGGCCTAATTAGGAAAAACTGGCCGAGGAAAAAGTTGTAGCCCTTTGAATTAGCTTTCCAAATTGATAGAGAAGTCATAATTTCATTAAGAATTTCAAAAGTTATACCCAAAATACAGAACGTCATTTTCAGGGTTTCAAATCCAATCATTCATTCATAAATTTCTCAACTTTTCTTCAAAATATGAAATGAATAATACATAAGCTTAAATATATTTTCTCACCTTTTACTTGTTACTTGATCTTATATTTATCCTCTAGGCTTCTCCCAAACCTCTCTTTTTTTTCTTATCTTGGTATTATGTTTTTGGATCCATGAAAAATAATGAATCTTTCCACCCTTTATATAATAGTTTTCAAGGCTAGTTTGGTAATTTAGTTTTGGACACTTGTCCTTCATCGTTCATGTAAACCATAAGATGATGACACATGCCTACTTAGGTTTCCTAAGATGTTTCTACACATGGACACCTAAGAGGGTTATGTGTCCTTATCTCTTTTTTCTTTTTCTTTTTCTTTTAGCTTACACGATAAGCTTCTTATTTTAAATTTATGTCTTTTAGCTTACATGGAAAGTTTCTCATTTTAAATTTATATCTCTTAGCATACATGATAAGATTCTCATTTTAAATTTATATTTCTTAGCTTACATACTAAGCTTCTCATTACAAAATTATATCTTTAAGCTTACATGATAAGCTTCTTATTTTAAATTTATTTCCCCTTACATGAATACATATATTCATGTTTAACAACCATGCTTTAGGATGTAGACACATGTCTACTTAGGTGTCTTTAGATTTTTCTACACATGGACACCTAATATGGTTATGTGTCATTACATTATTTACTTACAAGACATGTGTTCCATTATTTTGGTAACACGTGTCCCTATCATGTTAAGCCATTTTTCATTTTCTAGAATAGGTACACATATATTCTTTGTATGTTACCATTATAACGACCCAAGGATTTTCGACCCCGAAAATCAACATAAATACCTTACCGTTACTTATGCCGACCTTCCTAACACCGAAAACACTGGAACGTTATTAGAAAGAAATTATAAGGTGAGATAAGAAAGAAGGAAATATTAGAATAGAGGAAGAAGAAGAACCAACACAACATAGAATCAAAGTCTCACATCGCAGCGGAACAAAATATAATACAGAAATAAAACTTTATTGAGAGCTTTAAAAATACTTACAATATCTGAGTACATCACACAACGGGACTGTCATAATAACCTGTTCTCATATACAACACACAGTGGAATAATAGCCAAATAATATCATACGTTTGGACTCTTCCAGCTCGTCTCTTCATAGCATTCGATAACCTAAACCTGTACACCCTGGGCTAACACGAGCATTTACAAAACACCGGGTCAGTCTGGTGAACCAGAGTGAGAAAAACTCGCACAGTATTAAGGGTAAATCATCCAACCTGATTTTAAAGTTCAAAATCTTTTCAAAAGAAAAGGATAATCACAAGACAAAATCCATACATAAACACGGACGGTTTTTACTTTACGATAACCCAAACCATTTTGAAACCAATATCTTATCTGATATTATAATAATGTCTAAATACAAGTAAATAACAATCTAGTGGAACACTTCCATCTCACGCTCCACATATATGGTATACAATCAAAACCATTGGCACTTATTGGAGATTGGATTCCGACTATGACAAGGTATGGGACCACCTGCCGATACTGTATCTCTAGAGGCGAATACACAGGGTTCAACAAGAACGTCTTGCAAACCGTCCCACACATGACCGACCACTCATTTTGCTTGAGTATATCGAATGTATATCACCAATGGTTGGGCTCAAATCACCGTTTCCCGAAAAGGGACAGCATTAAAATTGATTTAAGAAGCAAAAGGGATTTCTCTAGATAGGTGATTATACACCCTAATGGAAGCGACCCACATAGCCATGCTGCCTGCCCGATTTCTGTCATTTCCCGGTTGTTAGGCTTGAGGTCTGATTTTTCCTTTACAACACCTGGCCACCATTCGCTTTGAATGCCACATCGTCAGATCCGCCAGATATCACTAATTGACATCCATAAAAGTACCCGGATTGGGAGCGACCCAACTATGGTATGTTTGAAGAAATCAACGTACGCGATCCCTTTGGAAATACTCTGTCACGCATCTATCCATACAAGTCATCCAGGAACAGGATGAACCGAAGGTAGTCTCCTACCACATCCTATACAGGAATCACCCCATGGATCAGTAGCGAGAATTCCTTGCAATCCGTAGATTCCAACTACGACAGAACCACAGTACCTATCTAGCTGCAGACAAGAGATTATTAGCAGTTCTTACATTTATGAATTCCTTCGGTCTTCAATGCTCCATCTCGATCATCTTCTGGTATCTTCACGTATTTGTTGGTCAGAATGGTTTATGAATACAGATTCGATCCCGGTCTTTCCGTAACAACAATCGTATTGGACAGATTTGATAGTCGGTGATTAAACTATCAAAATAACAGTGTTTCAATCATGACAATCCAATGAGTTCACCGGTTCGGTATTCAGCATCACTTGGCCTTTTAAATTAAACAAGAATGTAAATTTAAAACTCTTAAGTATTTCGATGTTATAAATATAGCATTTCGCTTCTTACTTAACATAAGGTTATTCTTTATATAAATTCATTTTAATATTTAGAAAAATTCTATATCATATCCAGTTCTCTATCTTTACCTTCGAAACAACTCGTAAACAACATTACAAAAATATCTTTTATTTATTACTTGACAGTAACCAGTGCTTATTCCTGTTGGGTAAAACCAGCCCTTACATTATCATTTCACTAAATAAATTATCACTAATCCCTTTTACCATTCAGTTGGATTCCACTTCAATTTTGAGTACTTTTAAAATGAATCTCAAAAAAATATTTCTCTAAATTATTAAAATAATAATTTACTTTAGTAGTTAACTACTTTCATAGTTAATTCCTTTATTTACTAAAATAAATATTAAATTTCCCTTTTAAATTCTTATTAAAATTAAACAATACCATTTGATTTATTTCACATTCTCGTACTTATAAATCTGATTAATATCAGAGTTGCCTTTATAAAATTGATTAAAAATAAATCAAATCTTACATAAGCCATTTATTTATTTTCCCTTTCTATAAACCTTTCTTTAAAATAATATGTTTCAAATCTTTCTCCAGTTGTAAAAATAAATTTTATAGGCCATATGTTGCTAGACACTTAACCAATACCGCCCATTGGTTTAAACCGCACAGATGTTAAAATTTCAGTCAATAATCAATACTCAAATCAATCACCCTATCGGATCAGTTCATATATGATAATATGAAAACAAATCAAATCCCATTTAACTGATAATTTTGATAATAATAAATAACGACCATTTAACATCAGCCAATAAACAAAACAATCCAACCAGTTTAAACAATCCAAACCATTTAACATGTTTATTTAATAAACGTGACCAACAAGGTAAGTTACCTTTATTGGAACCAATCGTTAAAAACGATTTGGTATTTCACTGAAATTAAACGATGGTTTAATTTCATCAGTAAATCCACAAATAAATATATATCTAGCAAACAGACAACCATTAACAAGCAGAGCACACAAAAATAAAACCCAATTTATATAAAATATAAATGGGCAAAACTGAGTGAGTTTAACTCACCTTGATTTAGTTTGGTCGTTAAACGCTGGTTTTTAATTAAATTAAACAGCGTTTAATTTAATTAAACCTTTTCCTTGCTTCCAGTCCTGACTGATCCTGCTCCATCTCGATACTCTCGTCTCTACAGTTCCAACGAAACTGACTACGTTTAAATTTGTTAACGTACGAGCAAGATATCGTATAAAGTGCTTTAATTAATCAAAACATGAATTATATATATTATAAACGGGCCTTACCAACACATCTTGGCCTGCATCCTCCAACCCATTATCCACCCTCAAAACCCTACTATCAGATCCAATTTCCACAAAAAAAAAATCACCGCCTCCACAAAAATTTCCATGGCCGATCGAAACCCTTTATGGCCGGCACCGGATCCTCCTCCTCAATTCTTCTTCATCGCAGATCGAAGGTGACTGCACTGCCTCTCCTACTCACTATTTCTTCGATCTTCCTTCCACTTTCCTCCCCCAGTCAATACGCTGAACCCCCAAACCAATCCTCCAATAGCCAACTCCACCGCAGTTTCGTAGATTAAACCCCCCTGAGCCTTCCAGATCAACTATGGTCCAACGAGGCTTCCACTTGAAAATCCGTTTGAACCCTGAGTCTTCAAATCCGAACTGATCCTTCAGGAAATCAGTCAAAAAAAAATATACAGAGATAAAGCTCGTTGGTCAACGAATAAAGATAAGTAATTACCATGATTTTACATTGCGGTTTTATATTTGTTTTGATTTCAAAGTGGATCGAATTATTTCTTCTTTACTGCTTGTTCTGCGAATTGAAATGTGGTGCCTGGATGGGTATTTATATTGTGATAAATTTTTGGATCAGATCAATGTCTTTCAAAGATTGTTCTTAGGTAGACCAGCTATTAGGTTTAGGCCATTTGCTCCTTTTGCTTTCCAGGTTGTTTTCGTACTGGTGACGAGATTTGATGTAGCAGAAAATTGATGAACTGGCATAGAATATTGGTTGAAATGTTGGTTAGACAAGACCGAATTGTTTGTTAAATACAGATTTTTTCTCTAAACCCGTCCTATGAATTTTGTTCAGATTTTTGAATAACAGTCACTGTATTTATTTGAAATGAATTCGATACTGTATAAAATCAATTCATTTTCTGTAAAGATCTTGATGTTAAATATATACATATATTTGATTTCTCTTAGTTGTTCCTTTCAACTTTCATTAGCTGTCTTAGTACCTCTTCTAGCTGTCCATAGATTTTCTATATAATTTTTTTGTTTTACTGATTTCCTGCTGTTCATGATCTAATGTTCATGAAAAGTGAAAACTGTGTTTTCACTGTTTCATGACTGAAACAAGACAGGCTACAATTTAAATTTTAGAATAAACTGTTATGTTTATTCTGCTTTTCATACGATCCTGGATTTATATGTTTGTATCCCAAATTGATTTGGTTGGATTCTCTTTCATGCATGTCTAAAACAATATGAATGCAGCATATATATATATATATATATATATATATATATATATATATATGTTTTCTCCTAGTTGTTCTTTACTGTTTTACAACAGTTTATTTACTGTTCTGTTTATCTATTTCATGATCTTCTTCTTTTCTTTTCTTTTCAGATCAACGCTTAATGGAGACAATTCCTGTTTACGGGTTTTCTTGAATGAACAGGAACGGACATGCAGAATTTAAGAAGTTAGGATGGACTTTAATGTATATTTGTACAACCGAGAATATGAATATATAAATTTTTTCTCTTTGTATTTGTATTCGTTCAGAAACAATGTATATGATTTGTGTTTCTATTAGTAATAAATGAAAGGAGGACAAAACAAAGGAAAAATCAGGTTTGAAACAGTTAACAGCTGGAATGTTATTATGACATGGTCAGGAACATGACGATTAACACAAGTACTTTTGTTATGTTACCCAACAAGCTATGTAACTGAATTTTAAGTAGTTTTGTACGAGTACATTCACGTTGACATTGAAATGATGTGGGATTGTTATTTTAGAGTTGGCCGTTTAAAGTTGGCCTTACAAATCTTGTAGGTATTTCAGCATTATTGCATAAACCTAATTATCTCAACCTTTCAAATGGAGATGTTGAGGAAAATTCTTTTAGCAAGTAATCTACGCTGGTACCATAATCTTTATCAGCCATTTCAAATTGTAGAATTCTGCAAGCTTGTTTTATGCTTATTAACCCTTGTATATGTGTTATTTACTCGCTTTAGGTTGGTTTATTATTTTAATCTCATACAATCTCAATACAAATTTAAATTAAATTCAAATAGTTAAAATTTGTGTCATCATATCTATTAAAACAAATAGCCTCACCTTCCACCAGTATAGAATCCAAAACTCAACAGTTTAAATTCTAGGTTTAAATGACATTTCATTTTATACAAAAACCCATTTACTTTTAAAAATAAATCGTTAAAATTTAAAAATAGTTCTACAGCGATTATTTGAAAATTTAATTTAGCCACAACTAACAATATATAACACGAAATCTGAATTTTTCTCTTTCATATGAAAATTATCATCAATATGCTTCCAACGTTTCTCATTTCATAGAAATCCGACTTATATCAAATCCCGTATATCCAGTTAAATTTCACCAATTTACGAACTGCACGCCATTTTCAAACTCGATTTATATTATTATATAAATTATAACGTTTAAACGTTGTTTTAAATAAGGAATTCAATATTAGAATTCATTAATATTCCAAATATAATATTTAAAATAGTAAATTAAATAAAATATTTGGCTACCAAAAATACGGGATGTTACATTCTTCCCCCCTTAAAATAATTTCTTCCTCGAAATTGCTAAGGTAAGAAAGTATGTTACTAACCCATTAATTTCTAAATCCATTTTATTTTAAATCAAAAACCAATTCAATACCGTAAATAAATATTTTCAATAATATCAAAAAAATTCAAACACATTAAATTCCCGAAATAATTCAGCAGAGTCTCCCCTGCACGGAGTGACATCTGCGATATCGCAGGAACAAATTATATGTATATCTTGACCCACACGGTCGGAAAACAAAAATCAAAACTCAAAAATCCAAAATTTTATATTTTCGCGTAGGCATACCTTTTTGCGAGCGCTATTGAGCGTGTTTGCTCAACGTATATGCAATTTACTCAATCAATATCAATTTGCTCGACCATCTGGCACCTGTACTAATCAACTGGTATAACTACACCAATTGCAAAGTCAAACACACAACATCAATTCATGCTTAAAAACAGGGTTAAATTGTAAATTCCAATTCATATTCACTTTTATTCCAGTTAATTTATACCAGAAATTATTCATTAGTTTATGATTCATTCAGTTCCAATTAACTGTTGATTATTTCTACTCAAACAAACTATCATCCAATAACAAACAATTCACAATCAACAATCAATGCTCAACCAATCAACCAAATCAATTGAATTTATATTCAATACTAATATTTTACTTTGGTTCCACATAATTGAACATCAATCGACTTATCCGATTGATTACTATTTGACTATTATTTATTCAAATTCCAAATTTCAATTTCAATATCATTCTTAATTTTAATTTCACTTAACCATATTAAGTTTTCAATTTTGAAGCCATTTTGAATTCCATTCAAAACAATAAAACACACTAATATCTCAATAATTTAATAAAATTATTTCTTTTCTATACAAAATTATAATTTGGGTAAGATTATTTTTATTTACCCTGTTTTCAAAACAATATTGTATCCCTTGTTAGTTCTATGATTCTCAACACTTGAACTGATCAATAAACACAATACAAAACATTTGTATATAATATTTACAAATACGCTCCCATACATATACACTCAGTCTCGATCTAGGGTATCACTAACCCAATCTCTATCGAGTTACACCACAGAGCCAAGGTTATTACTAAACCAATAGCTCTGATACCATTGTAACGACCCAAGTATTTTCGACCTCGAAAATTGACATAAATACCTTACCGTTACTTATGCCGACCTTCCCAACCCCGAAAACACTGGAACGTTATTAGAAAGAAATTAGAGGGTGAGGTAAGAAAGAAAGAAATATTAGAATAGAGGAAGAAGAAGAACCAACACAACATAGAATCAGAGTCTCGCATTGCAGCGGAACAAAATATAATACAGAAATAAAACTTTATTGAGAGCTTTAAAAATACTTACAATATGAGAGTACATCACACAACAGGACAGTCAAAATAACCTGTTCCCATATACAACACACAACGGAATAGTAGCTATATAATATCATACGTCTGGACTCTTTCAGCTCGTCTCTTCATATCATTCGATAACTTGAACCTGTACACCCCGGGCTAACCCAAGCATTTACAAAACACCGGGTCAGTCTGGTGAACCAGAGTGAGAAAAACTCGCACAATATTAAGGGTAAATCATCCAACATGATTTTAAAGTTCAAAATCTTTTCGAAAGAAAAGGATAATCATAAAACAAAATCCATACATAAACACGGACGGTTTTTACCTTACGATAACCCAAACCATTTTGAAATCAATATCTTATCTGATATTATAATAATGTCTAAATACAAGTAAATAACAATCTAGTGGAATGCTTGCATCTCACGCTCCACATATATAGTATACAATCAAAACCGTGGGCACTTATTGGAGATTGGATTCCGACTATGACAAGGTATGGGGCCACCTGCCGATAATGTTTCTCTAGAGGCGAATACACTGGGTTCAACAAGAATGTCTTGCAACCCGGCCCACACATGACCGACCACTCTTTTCGCTTGAGTGTATCAAATGTATATCACCAACGGTTGGGCTCAAACCACCGTTTCCCGAAAAGGGGCAGCATTGAAATAGTTTTAAGAAGCAAAAGGAATTTCTCTAGATATGTGATTATACACCCTAATGGGAGCGACCCACATAGCCATGCTGCCTGCCCGATTTCTGTCATTTCCTGGTTGTGAGGCTTGAGGTCAAAATTTCCCTTTATAACACCTGGCCACCATTCACTTTGAAGGCCATATCGTCAGATCCGCCAGATATCACTAATTGACATCCACAAAAATACCCGGATTGGGAGAGACCCAACTATGGTATGTTTGAAGAAATCAATGTACACGATCCCTTTTGAAATACTCTGTCAGGCATCTATCCATACAAGTCATACAGGAACAGGATGAACCGAAGGTACTCTCCTACCGCATCCTATCCAGGAATAACCCCATGGATCAGTAGCGAGAAGAGCTTGCAATCCGTAGATTCCAACTACGACAGAACCACAGTAACTATCTGGCTTCAGACCAGAGATTATTAGCAGTTCTTACGTTTACGAATTCCTTCGGTCTTCAATGCTCCATCTCGATCATCTTCTGGTATCTTCACGTATTTGTTGGTCGGAATGGTTTTTGAATATAATTCGATCCCCGTCTTTCCATAACAACAATCATATTGGACAGATTTGATAGTCGGTGGTTTAACTATCAAAATAACAGTGTTTCAATCATGACAATCCAATGAGTTCACTGGTTCGGTATTCAACATCACTTGGCCTTTTAAATTAAACAAGAACATAAATTTAAAACTCTTAAGTATTTCGATGTTATAAATATAGCTTTTCGCTTCTTACTTAACATAAGGTTATTCTTTAAATAAATTCATTTTAATATTTAGAAAAATTCTGTATCATATCTAGTTCTCTATCTTTACCTTCGAAACAACTCATAAACAACATTACAAAAATATCTTTTATTTATTACTTGACAGTACCCAGTGCTTATTCTTGTTGGATAAAACCAGCCCTTACATTATCATTTCACTAAATAAATTATCACTAATCCCTTTTACCATTAAATTGGATTCCACTTCAATTTTGAGTACTTTCAAAATGAATCTCAAAAAAATATTTCTCTAAATTATTAAAATATTAATTTACTTTAGTAGTTAACTACTTTCATAGTTAATTCCTTTATTTACTAAAATAAATATTAAATTTCCCTTTTAAAATCTTATTAAAATTAAACAATACCATTTGATTTATTTCACATTCTCGTACTTATAAATCTGATTAATATCAGAGTTGCCTTAATAAAATTGACTAAAAATAAATCAAATCTTACATAAACCATTTAATTATTTTCCCTTTGTATAAACCTTTCTTTAAAATAATATGTTTCAAATCTATCTCCAGTTGTAAAAATAAATTTTATAGGCCATATGTTGCCAGACACTTAACCAATACCGCCCATTGGTTTAAAGCGCACAGATGTTGAAATTTCAGTCAACAATCAATACTCAAATCAATCACCCCATCGGATCAGTTCATATATGATAATATGAAAACAAATCAAATCCCATTTAACTGATAATTTTGATAATAATAAATAACGACTATTTAACATCAGCCAATAAACAAAACAATCCAACCAGTTTAAAAAATCAAAACCATTAAACATGTTTATTTTATAAACGTGACCAACAAGGTAAGTTACCTTTATTGGAACCAATCGTTAAAAACGATTTGGTATTTCACTGAAATTAAACGATGGTTTAATTTCATCAGTAGATCCACAAATAAATATATATCTAGCAAACAGACAACCGTTAATGTAACAACCCAGAAATGCGAGCCAGTTTAAAATTTTTAATTTGGCAATTTTAGCGAAGTTTGAATATTTAAAATGGTTATTTTAAATAATAGTAAAGAGAAAATTTATTTTGAACAGAATTAGAACGTATATATTTATATACATAGTCGTTAGAATATAAATAATTATTTATAATTATAAAAGGAATTGAAAATGGTGCGGTAGTTCGATAATTCGATTTCAAACTTCAAATGAATGTACCAGGTGCAAAATAAATCGGATTTTAGTGAAACCAAAAATATTCGAATCTAATTGAGAATATCATTCCAACGAACCCGAAAAATCAAGATTTCATAGTGGGAATCAAAAGATATGCCCAGTTAAAAATTCTGAATAGTCGTTATGGAATTCAGGCCCTTAAAAATGGAAATTTTGCAAACGACCTCGGATTTTGACGAAACCACTTTTGTTGGATCCGTGATGTCAAATTATTGCTAGGTTTCTAATTTCGTAATTTTTCGAATCAATATGTGAGCGTGACAAAGGAAAACGCGTTTGACCAGTTTTAGTTGATTTTAATCGACTAAAAAATGGCCATTTTTCTAATGGCCTCAGAATTCGATGAAATTAGTTTTGTTAGGACCGTATCGTTAATACGAAGTTAGAAAATATTTTCTGGAATTTTTAGAGTTAGTATGTGACCCCAGTAAATTTAAATGCACGTTCTAATTCAATATATAAAGTTATATGTTGATTTTGACGAAAACTGATCGAAACGATCGAATCAGCTTACGATACATATCCCATTGTGTTTGAAATGGGGGTAATTAGCTATAGGTGACAGGTGGTGGGCCTCGTTTCGAGGTCGAAATAAAAAGTCAACTTTTTTTGAAATAAAATAATATAAAAATAAAACTCTCTCCTCTATCCCTTATCTCCTCTCAGCACCCCCCCCCCCCCAGATTCATTTTCAAATCAAAAAAAAAAAAAAGCGCAGCCACCGCCCCCGGCGATCGCCACCCCGACGCGCCGCCCTCCCCTAGACACCCTCCGCCTCAGCCCCTCGAACCCGCCTCTTCCTCCACCCTCCTTCTCCTCCGCGCCCCCTTCCAATCGATCCCTCACCAAAAATCGCAACGCCGCCTGAGCCCCACTGCTGGCCATCGCGCCTCCCACCAGCAGCGCCACGACCTCCACGCACCCACCTCCGACGCCCCAAATCCCCAATCGCCTCCTCAGCGCAGTAAACCCCCCCTCTGAAAAGAAACACTGTAAGTTTTATTTAAATGTTATTTTAGTTTGTTTTAGTTTATTTCAAACTTTTAGTTTAGTTTATTAGGATTAAAAACTGATTTTTCTTTTATATAAAAACCGGTTTCGTTAGTTGATAAAAATTTGATTTTTAATTTAGGAAAGACCGAATTTCTAATTTAGTAAAGATCGGATTTAAAATTAGTAAAGATAGATGTTTTTAATCATAATAAAAATAGAATTTTTATCTATATAGTAGCGATGTAAAAATAGAATTTTTATCCATATGGAGTGATTATAAAAAAATGATTTTTATATACATAGCAACAATATAAAAATGTGATTTTTATATATGTAGTGGCTACCGGCAACGAAAGTGGCAAAAGGCGAGAACAACGATGACTTCTACATAAGAAGAGTCGTGGTATTGGATTAGCTAGTCGGTGAGAACTTCTCACATTAAATTTTCTTTTCTAGTTTAAATTATATACTAGGATGTAGACGGTGCTTAGTAGCACCCGACACCCGTCGTCCACAGACCATGGACGGCTTGTTTGTTTGATTGATGGGTTGTGAAAATTGTTTGTGATGCTGATGTGAAATAGATAATGAAATATATTCATGTGTTGAAATAAATTAATTATCGTTAATAATATAATTTTTAACGTGAATGTGAATAAATAAATATTCATTTACAAACCAGACGGTTTGTTTATGTACACCTATTTAAAGGATATTGATTGGGTCGATAAATTTTACACATCGCCCAACTGCACAAATAAAACTCTGTGTTTGTTGATTTGAAACCCCATATGGGTGTTGGGATGATATTTGGCATACACTAATCCCAATTATTTAATTGTATGTCGATCGATTGGTCGACAGGCTGTGTAAGCATTAATTATTTATATTTGATGCTTATGCAGTTGTGTGGTGCACATTGGATGATGGTTGATTGTTTATCGTTGCTATTATATACATGTGTTGTATGGAATCCATATAATTAACGTTATATGGTAATTGATTGGGCCTCATTCCAATTGGGAAAATAATGAATATTATAAAAGAAAGTTCATGTGTTGAATATAAAAATGCTCATGTGTTGAGAATATTTATGGGTTGAAACTATTCATGTGTTGAGTAAAATATTTTAACAATAAAATTTACATCTTTATCATATTTAAGATTAGAACCTACTTTACGGTTGGAGTCTAATTAAAAATCAAACGATAGATACCATAATTTTATAAAATATATTACATAACAAAAATAGTCGTGTGTTGACAGTACTAATGTGTTGAGATTAGTCGTGTGTTGAAAGAAATATAGATTCATGCGTTGAATAGAATATATATTCATTTGTTGAATAGAATAACGAATTTATTGAAATATATAAAGCCGTGTTGATTAGAGTTGCGCTATTTTGACATGAACGATATTTATATCGATTATATTCGTTTTTATAATGAATATAGAAAAAGTGGTGATTTCAAAATATAACGTTTTGAAAATATTATCATTTATATAGTAATGATACGATATATTCAATTTTGATTTGAAATTGAATATAGAGTTGAAATGGTTTTGAAAACGAATTTAAAACGATTCATAAAATACGTTTTAAAAAGGAAATCGATGAAATATATATAATATATATATATATTATATATATAATGGCCTGAATAGAACGCAACGCCCTGCGGTAGCTCATGAATTTCGACCATTGACTTCGAATTGACGTTGCGGGAGATCCGACCGTCAGATTCTTCTACAACCGGAACCGTTAGGTTCGTATCGAACAGAGCTTCCCAATGAACATTAGAAATTTGAAATCTAATGGTTGGATTTGGAATTATGTCCAAATCAAATTTAGAAAAGTCGCTGTAAGTGCAGTTCGATGGCGGTTGATGGAAATCGATTGTACGGGCCTTGATAAAATTGTTAAAAATAATAATAATTTGTGAAAAATCAAAAGATATGAATTGGAAAGAATTGGGATGAAAATCTCCATATTTGAAAAGATAAAAATAGATTTTTATCGAAATGAACTGGTTTTGAACTAAAATTAAAATCAATTTATTTTTGAAATAAATAAATTGAATTTGAATTGGTTTGGAAAATAACCAGGATTTCCAACATATATAAAGTGGATTTGAATCGAAATTGTCTTTGGAATATTTCGATGTTGGATTCCGTGATTATACAGGTATTATTATGGGAATTTGAAAGATATATTTATATCATTATTTCCATACGATATTTGTTGGTTCCGGAGCTTGATATTGAATATAAACCGGTATATCTTCTATTCAGAGCCTTGTATTTAATATCAAATGTGATTTGGGTTTGCCGTGAATGGTGTCTTCATTAACACTGTTCTTAATCCCAGTTGAGAAAAAGATTTAATGAAGTGCACCAATTAAATGATATTTAATTGGAATTGAATTTAAATTGGTTTTTGGGTTTATCGTGAGTGGTGTTTTGAATAACACCTATTCTTTAACCCGATTAACAATAGAATGTGATTTTGGGTTCATCGTAAACCATGTATTAGATGACATTGGTTCTTTAACCCAATTAAAGTCAGGATATTGATTTTTGGAAAAATTAAAACTAAGTGGAGTTTTAATGAATCTTTAATTAGATTGAAAGTGAATTGATAATTTAAATCAACAAATCTAAAAGGTGATCGAGAATGGAGTACCAATAGTTTTGCTCCAAAGTGATAGTTAAATCTTTAATTAGATTTGAACGTGAAATGGTAATTAATTTTACCGATAGCACCGTGGTGTTAGATATGGAGTATTACCAGTTTTGCTCCAGGGGATGAATAGGTTGAGATTTGGGAAATAAAACAAATAATTACTTCGGTGTTGTTCGCTAATCCAGACTAGTATGGAAAACCATAATACGGTTTGAAATGATATCCAAAAGGAGATTAAAGAATAAATTTAGAAGAATTTATCTTTGATAAAGTTAATGGGAACCTTTCCCTAAGAATGTGATTTTGTGAATAAAAGAATATTCTGAATTGGAATGAGGCGTTTGCGGTGTTTGTGTAACATTTGTTTATCATATACGTGGGTTATTCAGAAAGGCCAGGTTTATGCCAATTCTAAATAACAGATTCGACGGTACGTCAAAGATGAAGACGGTGGTTGAAGACCGGAAGTCTTCACATCGTTTGGGTGATTACTGATGATCTCGATTGGGCTGTACACCCAAGATGAGGGAAACAGTTGGTGATCGTCCAGAGTACATGGAGATCGATGGATATGCGAGGAAAGTGCCCCCGGTTTCGTTCAGACCCAGAACGAACTTGTAAATGGATTGTGTGTCTGACATTGGATTTGATTTTGTGTTGATTGATCTCTATTAAATATACATCTGTTTGGCGGCGGAGAATTTATTCTCTTGCTTAACGCCCTTCTTTGAGATGTACGAGCTCAGAGGTTGTATAACGATGGACATCAGTCGCATGGAGTGAATTGCCTGTGTGGCACGCGTAAGTGGCAAATGATCAAGGCTTCTGTTGAAAAGCAAAGTCTTGTGGTTGATGATCAAAGCACGGCCTGTGTGGCGCAGCTTTGTGTATAACGTGGATTCACGAGCCTCAAACCCCGGTATGAGTCAAAAACGGGAGGACCCAAGGAGTGCACGACGTTTCTTTCTAGCTATGGTGGTGTAAGTGACCTACCAGCCCTGACATTTATATAGTTTTCACCTGTGTGGTTGTTGGAATGCGAGGCGCCTCAGATATAGGTCTGTAAGGACCGGGAAACGTGTGTTCAGGAATTGCCAATCTTCAAAAGTAAGAGAGGACCGGCCTTGGAGGATCCAGGGATTGCTGTGTGCAGTCCCGAGACATTTGCTAGAGTGTCTCGAATCGAAGAAGAGCTTGCCCCTTGCCTCGACTCATGACGGAAATCCAATTTCCAATACGTGATATTGCGGTTTTAATTGTAGAGCCTAGTATTGCGACATGATAGATGGTACCCATGCCGCCTATGATTGATATTTATGATTTGAAAATTGTTTTGACACTATACACTTGTAATAGTATCAAATGATTTGTTTTAAACGTACTAAGCATGTTTGGCTATTATAAGGGAAAACCCTACCCTCCGGCTTGCGTTGCATTGTGTGATGGGACCTGGGTCTTATAGTAGCTTAATTTTTCTAAAGAGCATTGTGTTGTTTTGTTATATGCACCAGTATTCTTGGGAGGAAACCCGTTCCGTGTAATACGGCGTGGTCCCTTGAATTACTATCTTTTAAAGTAAAGTTTTAAATAACTGTTTTAGTTCTCACACCAGTCACATGACTGGCCTGGAGTTTATTGTTTTAACCTAAACTCTGGGTGCCCCTATTTTCTACACGGGCAGCTAGTAGTTTTAGTTTTGCAGATTTATATTCACAGGATCCCGGTTTACAGCTGGAATGATATCCGGAAGCTCTGTATTTGTATATCACCTTTAGTTGTGCTTTGTATTATTTTCCGCTGCTATGTAATTTATTGTAATCTCTGATATTTATCGAATGTAATTTATTCATTTATACTCTATATATTCTTGTATCTGATGGAATTGTTGTAATAACAATGAAACATTCTTCCGTCTGAGTTCTGATTTGTCCTGTACTCAATTCTATCTGGGCTTTCCTTACCGGGGAAGTTCGGGTCATCTCAGAGTGGTATCAGAGCTTTGGTTTACAGATCTCGAGAACAAGACATATTAGAACCATACGAAAGAATTCATCAGATATTGGATTAGTAATATCCAATTAGAATGACTCGTTAGAGATGGGATCAGTAGTATCCTAGAACGAGTGTGAAGAATATATTTTTCAATTGAAAACAATATTGTTTTGAAAATTTAAATTGTTTTATACGTATTTGAATATTTATTTATTTTGAATTTGGACAATCCAATATATAAAGATTTTGTATATACGCGTCATGAACGTATATTCGAAGTTTTAATATACTGGATAGATATAGAATCACATTCTAGACACCCGGAGATGGCTCTGATGATTGATCGATCATCATCAGAACTTATGTTCGTGTTTCGAAGGTGTGATATCTATATATTTCCATCAGACTGCTGTGAGAACCAAAACTTATTTACATAGATTTATTTGTTGTGATTTGGCATCAAAACATGATTTCTGTATATATAGCAAAATTATGAATTTGAAACGTTAATCCCTTAATTGATTGTTGGTTATGTTGTTTGTTTATTTTTTTTAATAATTTTGAACCATTTAGCCTAATAGAATCGAATATTGAATTTTATTGAAAATTGGTCGCATTTGCTTGCATATACATGTACTTACATTGAACAGGTCATAGCAAGGAGGCTAGAGCAGAAGAATAAAATTTGTTTGCCTGACAAATAGGAACATATTTACCATAATTTACTATTTTGTTTGGGTGATGATGATTTTATGAGCCGATTGGCTAACCGCTTGGCTTTTTCTTTTTCTTTTTCTTTTTGAGATCAGAGGGCCTATATGGCAATTTCGGGATTTTCCCGGTGCTCCCGGTGCAGGGGAGGTTATGGCGAAATTTTTCGAAAATTTAGGGTGTTAGCCAAATTTTTGAAAAATTTGAAAAGTTTTTAGAAATTGAAAAGTTGAAGAACTTAAGCCGTAAAGAAACCAATGGAAGTTGAGTTGATTAGTTAAACAACTTTCGGCTTCGTTCCTTTTCGGGGACGAAAATTTTTAAGTAGGGGAGATTGTAACAACTCGGAAATGCGAGCCAGTTTAAAATTTTTAATTTGGAAATTTTAGCGAAGTTTGAATATTTAAAATGATTATTTTAAATAATAGCGAAGAGAAAATTTATTTTGAATAGAATTAGAACGTATATATTTATATACGTCGTTGTTAGAATATAAATAATTATTTATAATTATAAAAGGAATTGAAAATGGCGCGGTAGTTCGATAATTTGATTTCAAACCTCAAATGAATGTACCGGGTGCAAAATAAACCGGATTTTAGTTAAACCAAAAATATTTGAATCTAATTCAGAATATCTTTCCACCGAACCCGAAATATCAAGATTTCATAGTGGGAATCAAAAGATATGTCCAGTTAAAAATTCTGAATAGTCGCTATGGAATTCAGGCCCTTAAAAATGGAAATTTTGCAAACGACCTCGGATTTCGACGAAACCACATTTTTTGGATCAGTGATGTCAAATTATTGCTAGGTTTCAAATTTCATAATTTTTCGAATCAATATGTGAGCGTGGCAAAGGAAAATGCATTTGACCAGTTTTAGTTGATTTTAATCGACTGGAAAATGGCCATTTTTCTAACGGCCTCAGAATTCAACGAAATTAGTTTTGTTAGGACCTTATCGTTAATACGAAGTTAGAAAATATTTTTCTGGAATTTTTAGAGTTAGTATGTGACCCCAGTAAATTGAAATCCACGTTCAAATTCAATATATAGAGTTATATGTTGATTTTGATGAAAAATGATCGAAACGGTCGAATCAGCTTACGATACATATCCCATTATGTTCGAAATAGGGATAATTAGCTATGGACGACAGACGGTGGGCCTCGTTTCGAGGTCGAAATAAAAATCAACTTTTTTTGAAATAAAATAATATAAAAATAAAACTCTCACCTCTATCCCTTATCTCCTCTCAGGCCCCCACCCCCCAACCCCCGATTCATTTTCAAATGAAAAAAAAGGCGCAGCCGCCGCCCCCTGGCGATCGCCACCCCGACGCGCCGCCCTCCCCTAGACACCCTCCGCCTCAGCCCCTCGAACCCGCCTCTTCCTCTACTCTTCCTCTTCTCCTCCGTGCCCCACTTCCAATCGATCCCTCACCCAAAATCGCAATGCTGCCTGGGTCCCACCGCCAGCGCGGGCCATCGCGCCTCGACCTCCACGCACCCACCTCCGACGCCCTAAGTCCCCAATCGCCACCTCAGCGCAGTAAACTCCCCCCCTCGCCCTCTGAAAAGAAACACTGTAAGTTTTATTTAAATGTTATTTTAGTTTGTTTTAGTTTATTTCAAACTTTTAGTTTAGTTTATTAGGATTAAAAACTGATTTTTCTTTTATATAAAAACCGGTTTCGTTAGTTGATAAAAAATTGATTTTTAATTTAGGAAAGACTGGATTTTTAATTTAGTAAAGATCGGATATTAAATTAGTAAAGATAGATTTTTTTATCATAATAAAAATAGAATTTTTATCTATATAGTAGCGATGTAAAAATAGATTTTTTATCCATATGGAGTGATTATAAAAAAAATGATTTTTATATACATAGCAACAATATAAAAATGTGATTTTTATATATGTAGTGGCTACAGGCAACGAAAGTGGCAAAAGGCGAGAACAACGATGACTTTTACATAAGAAGAGTCGTGGTATTGGATTAGTTAGTCGGTGAGAACTTCTCACTTTAAATTTTCTTTTCTAGTTTAAATTATATACTAGGATGTAGACGGTGCTTAGTAGCACCCGACACCCGTCGTCCACAGACCATGGACGGCTTGTTTGTTTGATTAATGTGTTGTGAAAATTGTTTGTGATGTTGATGTGAAATAGATAATGAAATATATTCATGTGTTGAAATAAATTAATTATCGTTAAAAATATAATTTTTAACGTGAATGCGAATAAATAAATATTCATTTACAAACCGGACGGTTTGTTTATGTACGCCTATTTGAAGGATATTGATTGGGTCGATAAATTTTACACATCGCCCAACTGCACAAATAAAAATCTGTGTTTGTTGATTTGAAACCCCACACGGGCGTTGGGATGATATTTGGCGTACACTAATCCCAATTATTTAATTGTATATCGATCGATTGGTCGACAGGCTGTGTAAGCGTTAATTATTTATATTTGATGCTTATGCAATTGTGTGGTGCACTTTGGATGATGGTTGATTGTTTATCGTTGCTATTATATACATGTGTTGTATGGAATCCATATAATTAACATTATATGGTAATTGATTGGGCCTCATTCCAATTGGGAAAATAATGAATATTATAAAAGAAAGTTCATGTGTTGAATATAAAAATGCTCATGTATTGAGAATATTTATGGGTTGAAACTATTCATGTGTTGAGTAAAATATTTTAACAATAAAATTTACATCTTTATCATATTTAAGATTAGAACCTACTTTACGGTTGGAGTCTAATTAAAAATCAAACGATAGATACCATAATTTTATAAAATATATTACATAACAAAAATAGTCATGTGTTGACAGTACTCATGTGTTGAGATTAGTCGTGTGTTGAAAGAAATATAGATTCATGTGTTGAACAGAATATACATTCGTTTGTTGAATGGAATAACGAATTTATTGAAATATATAAAGCCGTGTTGATTAGAGTTGCGCTATTTTGACGTGAACGATATTTATATCGATTATATTCGTTTTTATAATGAATATAGAAAAAGTGGTGATTTCAAAATATAACGTTTTGAAAATATTATCATTTATATAGTAATGATACAAAATATTCAATTTTGATTTGAAATTGAATATAGAGTTGAAATGGTTTTGAAAACGAATTTAAAACGATTTATAAAATACGTTTTAAAAAGGAAATCGACGAAATATATATAATATATATATTATATATATAATGGCCTGAATAGAACGCGCCGCGCCGCGGCAGTTCGTGAATTTCGACCATTGACTTCGAATTGACGTTGCGGGAGATCCGACCGTCGGATTCTCCTAAAACCGGAACCGTTAGGTTCGTATCGAAAAGAGATTTCCATTGAATAATAGAAATTTGAAATCTAACGGTTGGATTTAGAATTATGTCCAAATCAAATTTAGAAAAGGTCGCTGTAAGTGCAGTTCGATGGCGGTTGATGGAAATCGACTGTACGGGCCTTGATAAAATTGTTAAAAATATTAATAATTTGTGAAAAATCATAAGATATGAATTGGAAAGAATTGGGATGAAAATCTCCATATTTGAAAAGATAAACATAGATTTTTATCGAAATGAACTGGTTTTGAACTAAAATTAAAATCAATTTATTTTTGAAATAAATAAATTGAATTTGAATTGGTTTGGAAAATAACCAGGATTTCCAACATATATAAAGTGGAAGTGGATTTGAATCGAAATTGTCTTTGGAATATTTCGATGTTGGATTCCGTGATTATACGGATATTGTTATGGGAATTTGAAAGATATATATATATCGTTATTTCCATACGATATTTGTTTGTTCCAGAGCTTGATATTGAATATAAGCCAGTATATGTTCTATTCAGAGCCTTGTATTTAATATCAAATGTGATTTGGTTTTGTCGTGAATGGTGTCTTCATTAACACTGTTCTTAAGCCCAGTTGAGAAAAAGATTTAATGAAGTGCACCAATTAAATGATATTTAATTGGAATTGAATTTAAATTGGTTTTTGGGTTTATTGTGAGTGGTGTTTTGAATAACACCTATTCTTTAACTCGATTAACAATAGAATGTGATTTTGGGTTCATCGTGAACCGTGTATTAGATGACATTGGTTCTTTAACCCAATTAAAGTCAGGATATTGATTTTTGGAAAGATTAAAACTTAGTGGAGTTTTAATGAATCTTTAATTAGATTGAAAGGTAATTGATAATTTAAATCATCAAATCTGAAAGGTGATCGAGAATGGAGTACCACCAGTTTTGCTCCAAAGTGATAATTAAATCTTTAATTAGATTTGAACGTTAAATGGTACTTAATTTTACCGATAGCACCGTGGTGTTAGATATGGAGTATTACCAGTTTTGCTCCAGGGAATGAATAGGCTGGGATTTGGGAAATAAAATAAATAATTACTTCGGTGTGGTTCGCTAATCCCGACTAGTATGGAAAACCATAATACGGTTTGAAATGATATCCAAAGGGAGATTAAAGAATAAATTTAGAAGAATTTATCTTTGATAAAATTAATGGGAACCTTTCCATAAGAATGTGATTTTGCGAATAAAAGAATATTCTGAATTGGAATGAGGCGTTTGTTGTGTTTTTGTAACATTTGTTTATCATATACATGGGTTATTCAGAAAGGTCGGGTTTATACCCACTCTGAATAACCGATTCGACGGTATGTTGAAGATGAAGACGGTGGTTGAAGACCGGAAGTCTTCACATCGTTTGGGTGATTACTGATGATCTCGATTTGGCTGTACACCCAAGATGAGGGAAACAGTTGGTGATCGTCCAGACGTACTTGGAGATCGATGGATATGTGAGGAAAGTGCCTCCGGTTTCGTTCAGACCCAGAACGAACATGTAAATGGATTGTGTGTCTGACATTGGATTTTATTCTGTGTTGATTGATCTCTATTAAATATACATCTGTTTGGCGATGGAGAATTTATTCTCTTGCTTAACGCCCTTCTCTAAGACGTACGAGCTCATAGGTTGTATATCAATGGACATCAGTCGCATGGAGTAAATTGCCTGTGTGGCACGCGTAAGTGGCAAATGATCAAGGCTTCTGTTGAAAAGCAAAGTCTTGTGGTTGATGATCAAAGCACGGCCTGTGTGGCGCAGCTTTATGTATAATGTGGATTCGCGAGACTCACACCCCGGTATGAGTCAAAAACGGGAGAAGGACCCAAGGAGTGCACGACGTTTCTTTCTAGCTATGGTGGTGTCAGTGACCTACCAGCCCAGACATTTATATACTTTTCACCTGTGTGGTTGTTGGAATGCGAGGCGCCTCGGATATAGGTCTGTAAGGACTAGGAAACGTGTGTTCAGCAATTTCCAATCCTCAAAAGTAAGAGAGGACCGTCCTTGGAGGATCCAGGGATTGCTGTGTGCGGTCCCGAGACATTTGCTAGAGTGTCTCGAATCGGAGAGGAGCTTGCCCCTTGCCTCGACTCATGATGGAAATCCAATTTCCAATACGTGATATTGCGGTTTTAATTGTAGAGCCTAGTATGGCGACATGATAGATGGTACCCATTCCGCCTATGATTGATATTTATGATTTGAAAACTGTTTTGACACTATAATAGTATCTAATGATTTGTTTTAAACGTACTAAGCATGTTTGGCTATTATAAGGGAAAACCATATCCTCCGGCTTGCGTTGCATTGTGTGATGGGACCTGGGTCTTATAATAGCTTCATTTTTCCAAAGAGCATTGCGCTGTTTTGTTATATGCACCAGTATTCTTGGGAGGAAACCCGTTCCATGTTATACGGCGTGGTCCCTTGAATTACTATCTTTTAAAGTAAAGTTTTAAATAACTTTTTTAGTTCTCACACCAGTCACATGACTGACCTGGAGTTTATTGTTTTAACCTAAACTCTGGGTGCCCCTATTTTCTACACGGGCAGCTAGTAGTTTTGGTTTTGCAGATTTATATTCACAGGATCCCGGTTTACAGCTGGAATGATATCCGGAAAGCTCTGTATTCGTATATCACCTTCAGTTGTGCTTTGTATTATTTTCCGCTGCTATGTAATTTATTGTAAACTCTGATATTTATCGAATGTAATTTATTCATTTCTACCCTATATATTCGTGTATCTGATGGAATTGTTGTAATAATAATGAAACATTCTTCCGTCTGAGTTCTGATTTGTCCTGTACTCAATTCTATCCGGGCTTTCCTTACCGGGGAAGTTCGGGTCGTCTCAATTAACAAGTAGAGCACACCAAAATAAAACCCAATTTATATAAAATATAAATGGGAAAAACTGAGTGAGTTTAACTCACCTTGATTTAGTTTGGTCGTTAAACGCTGGTTTTTTAATTAAATTAAACAACGTTTAATTTAATTAAAACTTTTCCTTGCTTTCAGTCCTGACTGATCCTGCTCCATCTCGATACTCTCGTCTCTACAGTTCCAACGAAACTGACTGCGTTTAAATCTGTTAACGTACGTGCAAGATATCGTATAAAGTGCTTTAATGAATCAAAACATGAATTATATATATATATATATATATTATAAACGGGCCTTACCAACACATCTTGGCCTACATCCTCCAACCTATTATCCACCCTCAAAACCCTACTATCAGATCCAATCTGTACAAAAAAAAATTCACCGCCTCCACAAAAATTTCCATGGCCGATCGAGACCCATTATGGCCGGCACCTGATCCTCCTCCTCAATTCTTCTTCATCGTAGATCGAAGGTGACTGCACCGTCCCTCCTACACACTATTTCTTCGATCTTCCTTCCACTTTCCTCCTCCAATCGATACGCCGAACCCCCAAACCAATCCTCCAACAGCCAACTCCACCGCAGTTTCGTAGATTAAATCCCCCTTGAGCCTTCTCGATCTACTCTGGTCCAACGAGGCTTCCACTTGAAAATCCGTTCAAACCCTAAGTATTCAAATCCGAACTGATCCTTCATAAAATCAGTCAAAAAAATATACAGAGATGAAGCGCGTTGATCCACGAATACATATAAGTAATTTCCATGATTTTACATTGCGGTTTTATATTTGTTTTGATTTTAAAGTGGATCGAATTATTTAATCTTTACTGCTTGTTCTGCGAATTGAAATGTGGTGTCTGGATGTGTATTTATACTGTGATAGATTTTTGGATCAGATCAATGTCTTTCAAAGACTGTTCTTAGGTAGATCAGCTAATAGGTTCAGGCTATTTGCTCCTTTTGCTTTCCAGGTTGTTTTCGTACTGGTGATGAGATTTGATGTAGCAGAAAATTGATGAACTGGCATAGAATAGTCGTTGAAATGTTGGTTAGACAAGACCGAATTGTTTATTAAATACAGATTTTTTTCTCCAAACCCGTCCTACGGATTTTGTTCAGATTTTTGAATAACAGTCACTGTATTTATTTGATATGAATTCGATACTGTATAAAATCAATTCATTTTCTGTAAAGATCTTGATGGTAAATATATACATAAATTTGATTTCTCTTAGTTGTTCCTTTCAACTTTCATTAGCAGTCTTAGTACTTCTTCTAGCTGTTCATAGATTTTGTATATAATTTTTTTGTTTTACTGATTTCCCGCTGTTTAAGATCTAATGTTCATGAAAAGTGAAAACTGTGTTTTCACTGTTTCATGACTGAAACAAGACATGCTACAATTTAAATTTTAAAATAAACTGTTATGTTTATTCTTCTTTGCATATGATCCTGGATTTATATGTTTGCATCCCAAATTGATATGGTTGGATTCTCTTTCATGCATGTCTAAAACAATATGAAAGCAACCTATATATATATATCTATATATATATATATATATATTCTCTTAGCTATTCTTTACTGTTTTACAGCAGTTTATTTACTGTTCTATTTATCTATTTCATGATCTTCCTCTTTTCTTTTCATTTCCGATCAACGTTTGATGGAGACAATTCCTGTTTACAGGTTTTCTTGAATGAACAGGAACGAACATGCAGAACTTAAGAAGTTGGGATGGACTCTAATGTATATTTGTACAATAGAGAATATGAATATATAAATTGTTTCTCTTTGTATTTGTATGCGTTTAGAAACAATGTATATGATTTGTGTTTCTATTAGTAACAAATGAAAGGAGGACATAACAAAGGAAAAATCAGGTTTGAAACAGTTAACATCTGGAATGTTATTATGACATGGTCGGGAACATGACGATTAACACATGTACTTTTGTTATGTTACCCAACAAGCTATGTAACTGCATTTTTAAGTAGTTTTGTACGAGTGCATTTACGTTGACATTGAAATGATGTAGGATTGTTATTTTAGAGTTGGTCGTTTAAAGTTGGCCTTACAAATCTTGTAGGTATTTCAGCATTATTGCATAAAACTAATTATCTCAACATTTCAAATGGAGGTGTTGGGGCAAATACTTTTAGCAAGTAATCTAAGCTGGTACCATAATCTATATCATCCATTTCAAATTGTAGAATTTTGTAAGCTTGTTTTATGCTTATTAACCCTTGTATATGTGTTATTTACACGCTTAAGGTTGGTTTATTATTTTAATCTCATACCATCTCATTACAAATTTAAATTAAATTCAAATAGTTAAAATTTGTATCATCATATCTATTCAAACAAATAGCCTCAGCTTTCACCAGTATAGAATCCAAAACTCAACAGTTAAAGTTCTAGGTATAAATGACATTTCATTTTATATAAAAATCCATTTATTTTTAAAAATAAATCGTTAAAATTCAAAAACAGATCTACAACGATTATTTGAAAATTTGATTTAGCCACAACTAACAATAAATAACACGAAATCTGAATTTTTCTCTTTTATATGAAAATTATCATCAATACGCTTCCAATGTTTCTCGTTTCACAGAAATCCGACTTATATCAGATCCTGTATATCCAGTTAAAGTTCAAAATTCAAATTTACGAACTGCACGCCATTTTCAAACTCGATTTATATTATTATATAAATTTTAACGTTTAAACATTGTTTAAAATAACGAATTCAATATTAGAATTCGTTAATATTCAAAATATCATATTTAATATAATGTATTAAATAAAATATTTGGCTACCAAAAATACGGGACATTACAACTTCTATGATATTTATATACACATATATGTGTTCTTCTAACGTTACTACATGCACATCATATTCCAACAACTTTTAATAAGCAAAACCTCGTTTATGGATAAAACTGTTTTCGGTCACATTATCTATTTTTCTTTGAACTAATTATCTTTGTAAACAAAAACTCAACATGTTTTCTTCTCCTTAAGGATTATTTATAAAGGGCTTTAATCGAGGTTATAAAACCATTATATCCAAGTTTTAAATATTTAAACAACCTCGATATTTAAATATTTGCTACCCGAAGTTTCAGGTTGTTACATTCTTTCCCCCTTAAAAGAAATTTCATCCCCGAAATTCTATGCAACACTTAATCAAAAGAAAACCAAATATTCCACGAAAGAAACTCCATGTATCCAGGAAATTTTCTTGTAATTTTCAAGATAATTTCATAAATTGAAATCGTACCTGAATATTTTATGATTTGATCCGTTTAACATTCTGTCAATCCTGCAAGTTGTTACTGGATCATGTTATTTGCAATCCACATCGATTCGTAGTCTCCTTTTCTTATTTTATGTTACCCATTGAAATGTACCAAAGATTCATCATGCTTCGGCTCATCCGATTTGTCATCATCAAGTAAGGATGTATTCTCCATATTGTGGTACTCATCAAAATGTACCAGAGAATAATCTAGACATCTCATCTTCAAAATATGATTATATTCATCAAAGTCAATACATCAATTATGTTGTACTCTCCTTGTTGCAGTACCCATCAAAATGTACCAAAGAGTAATATTTTCAAAATAGACTCTAATTAATATTTTTAACTAAAAGGAATCTTTTGTCAAAACTAGGATCATATTCATCAAAGTGGATCCACGCCACCCCCTCAATTTAGGCTATTCTATTGCGGCCGGCATCCCCTCACTATTTAGGGATGTACTCTACTCGCCTCTATACCAACATAGAGTAATAGTTGCACTACCGTAGATCTATTGTCTTTATGTCAGCATCCCCTCACTAAGTAGGGATGTACTCTACTCGGCTCTATTCCAACATAGAGTAATAGTGCACTACCCAAGATCTATTGTCTTATACCGCAAATCGAAGGTATCCATCAATGATGAAATAATCAATAAAATCTTCCACAAGTTTGAACAAAGTATTCACTCTAAACACTTTTATACTTTGTAATTATTATTCCCACATGGATACCCATTTTCTTTTGGGAAATCCACACTCCCAACTTTGAAAATCATCTCAAGTATAACCCCATATCCCTTCTTTTTTCAAACACATAGTCAGCTTGCAATAATGTTTTGAAATAGCAAACTGTCAAAATTTAATCTAGCTTCCCAATAAGTTAACTTCGACCAAACCTAATCAAAAGTTATGGCCGAATTGCTGATAGATCTTTTAGCAGCTTTAAGCTAACATCATCAATGTTAAACAATTCCAATATCACATTACATAATAACATAAATATTTAAAGAGATTTGAAACACCTCGATTTTGCATGATGTATTCAATTTACTCCTCTTGATCTTCTTCAATTTTATTTTCCCAAGCTCATTTAATTCATTCCTCGATACGTTGCCATACCTCATTCCTCTTAAGCCACTCTATTGCATCCATTCGAGCTGCAACATTCCTTCCGTTACAAGCCACATCATTCATTCCTTCATTACTTTATAACTTATCATATATGCATTTACAAATTCGTTATACCTCATTATGTGGTGCTTGAAAATGAATCAATACATTATTATTATTAGTATAAACACTAAACAAAAGTTAAACACAAAAAATTAATATTACTCATAACCTTGGTCAGAGGAATGGTGCCTTACCCTATCCAGTTATATTTATCAAATCAAGGTAACCTCATTTTAAAATTTCAAAAATGATTTTTGAATTTAATATGAAATTTTATTTTGGCACCTAACCTAAGCTCTGATACCACTTGTAACGCCCCGGAATTTCCAACCAGTCAAAACTTAAAATTTCCAATTCAAAACACTCTTACATAATTTATAATAATTTTACAAGATTTTCCCGTATTTTTAAAATATTAAAAATGGCTATTTATGATTATGGTCGATTACTGCACTTGCAACGTCCTTTTCCGAAATGGTTTGAAACATAACTTGAAAATTATATCACGAAATTAAAATCTGCTTTCACCCATTTGAAAGCTCTTGTCAATATAAATCAAACATTCTTCGTTTGGTGGAAATCCGATTTAGATTCCAAAAGTTATAAACGTTTATAGTCTACAACTCAAATATGCAAAATGTCATTGCGTGATAACTTTATTTTGTAATATCAACAGAAAAATATTTTTATTAGCAAAGTAGCTGCATCACTACCCCTTGTGACTGCCTACATACCTTTATCTAATTAGGTAAGCAATTAGATACAGGATCAAGCCAATGTAGTTCTTCTTTACAAAACGTTTGAAATCATAATTTACTTTCAAAATACTCTTTATATCATGTAGAGATTCTCTAAAGTAACTTTAAATTACTTTTCAATTAATTTCAAATTAAACTTCAAATTAAACTTTGAATTAACTTCCCGTTCATCGGATCAGTTAGGGGTAGCCAGGGAGAGCAGGAAACTATATTTTCCAAACCCGAGCCTAGACCCTATTCTCTCTGTCACCCTAGAACGGTCCAGTCTTTTATTTTGAAAAACATCTATATATCTCTTATATATCTTCCTTTCAAAAGATAAACACTTTTATTTTAAATGCTAATCATCTTCATTATGTAAAAACTCCTTCTTAAACAAATCTCAAACCACCTTTATATTTTAGAAAGATCTTCAAAGATTGAACTGAAATGGTTAAGTTCAACACCATTTATACCTTGTTAAAACACACCCTATTCATACCTCATTTAAACACTAATCATACCTCGTTTAAACACACAATATTCATACCTCATTTGAACAGTATACATACCTCGTTTACACACTATTCATACCTCCTTTAAACACTAATCATACCTTGGTTAAAGACGCACTATTCATACCTCGTTTAAACACTAATCATAAATGTCCTCAATCATCAATCGTATATGTTGATAGCTTGTCAAAGAAAAGATCGCAACCAATATAGTATGTTAAAGTCATTAGCATCTTTAAATTAAAATACAAGCTTATGAAATAGTAAAGGATTAGATGATAAGTATACTTACAGTATTCCTTGCTATCTTCATGCAAAAGTCTCAAAGAATATCATATAGTACTTATCGTCACTCCCAAGTAATCAATTATTTTCCTCGAATCATCGAATTTATCAACGATCCTTATTCTTAATTTTGACACGTTTTGACTCTCTTTTACTTTGATTTAACATCCTCGATTTTATCAGTTTGTTTATGATACTATAAGGGAACTCAAGTCCAAGATCTGGAGTAGTTTACCATGATTTTATACTCAAAACATCTATAAAAGCGTTTCAGTCACGCTATGAAAAGTTTTGGGTTGTTCATAATGATTTTAGACTTAAATCAACTACTACAACGCTTCTAGGCGCTATAAAAAGATTATGCTTCGTTCCTGCTTCATAAATAGAAAAGATAGCATTTCTGAGTGCTATAAAAATTTCCGAAAACTAGATTTTAGCCTGATTTTAGGCAAAATGTTTAACGTTGTTTCTCTATGATAAAAATAGATTTTGACTCCAATTATTTTATAGTAAAAATCTCTCTTTGTCTACTTAACTATCATCAAAAGAAAACCTCAAAATCATTTAACAATTTAATATATATAATCAAACATCATGAGGCACTTTTTATCATGTCCATTACGGGCTGATTTTTACCTCACCTTGCGTCCCATTTTAAGGTATGCAAACGACCGAATTAGGAAAAAGTGGCCGATAAAAAGTTGTAGCCCTTTGAATTAGCTTTCCAAATCTATAGAGAAGTCGTAATTTCATTAAGAATTGCAAAAGTTATACCCAAAATACCGAAAGTCATTTTGAGGGTTTCAAATCCAATCATTCATTCATAAATTTCTCAACTTTTCTTCAAAATATGAAAAGAATACATAAGCTTAAATAATTTTCTCACCTTTTACTTTTTACTTGATCTTGTATTTATCCTCTAGGCTTCTCCCAAACCTCTCTTCCTTTTCTTATCTTGGTATTATGTTTTTGAATCCATGAAAAATAATGAACCTTTCCACCCTTTATATAATAGTTTTCAAGGCTAGTTTGGTAATTTAGTTTTGGACACTTGTCCTTCATCATTCATGTAAACCATAAGACGATGACACATGCCTACTTAGGTGTCCTAAGATGTTTCTACACATGGACAACTAAGAGGGTTATGTGTCCTTATCTCTTTTTTTCTTTTTCTTTTTCTTTTAGCTTACACGATATGCTTCTTATTTTAAATTTATATCTTTTAGCTTACATGGTAAGCTTCTCATTTTAAATTTATATCTCTTAGCATACATGATAAGCTTCTCATTTTAAATTTATATTTCTTAGCTTACATACTAAGCTTCTCATTTTAAAATTGTATCTTTAAGCTTACATGATAAGCTTCTTATTTTAAATTTATTTTCCCTTACATGAATACATATATTCATGTTTAACAACCATGCTTTAGGATGTAGACACATGTCTACTTAGGTGTCTTTAGATTTTTCTACACATGGACACCTAATATGGTTATGTGCCATTACATTATTTACTTACAAGACATGTGTTCCATTCTTTTGGTGACACGTGTCCCTATCATGTTAAGCCATTTTTCATTTTCTAGAACATGTACACATATATTCTCTGTATGTTACTTCTATGATATGTATATACACATATATGTGTTCTTCTAACGTTACTACATGCACATGATATTCTAACAACTTTTAATAAGCAAAACCTCGTTTATGGATAAAACTGTTTTCGGTCACATTATCTATTTTTCTTTGAACTACTTATCTTTGTAAACAAAAACTCAACATGTTTTCTTCTCCTTGAGGATTATTTATAAAGGGCTTTAATCGAGGTTATAAACCATTAAATCCAAGTTTTAAATATTTAAATAACCTCGATATTTAAATATTTACTACCCGAAGTTTCGGGTTGTTACATGAGGTGACTAGAAGTCTCACCCCTAATTAGCTTATCCATCACATCGGCTAACTGAGGGTCTTCTCATTGCGTGGCTCCAACTGAATCCAAAATAATTGGCCGTACTTCTAACGTTGCTAACAAGCCGGTACAAAGTCAAAGGAGGGTCTAAAGTTAAAACTTGCTATGAACTCCAAGCTTTGCCTTTCTATAAAGAGAGGGCTTAAATTCAGCTTCTTTCTACTCAAGGCGTCTGCTACTACATTGCCCTTACCAGGGGTATAGGCAATCTCAAAATCATATGAGGCACGAAATTCCATCCACCTTTGCTGCCTTAAGTTAAGATGTTTATGAGAGAAAAGGTATTTTAATGATTTATGATCAGTAAATAATTCAAACCTTTCTCGTAGCAGATAATGACGCCATGATTTAAGGGCGAAAACAATGGCAGCTACTTCTAGATCATGAATTGGGTTATTCTTCTCATGAACCTTCAACCGCCTCCCCCCATAGCAAACTACTTTGCCATCTTGCATTAGGACAGCGCCTAATCCTGTTCTGCACGCGTCCGTATATACTGTAAACATCTTGCTTCCATCAGGCACTGTCAGAACTGGGGCTATTGTCAGAGCCCTTTTCAAACGTTGGAAAGCAATATCGCAATCCAAATCCAAAGCAAAAGTCAAGTTCTTCTTTGTCAAATTTGTCAGCGGAGCTGAGATTTTCCCAAAGTCCTTAATGAATTTTCGATAATAGCCCGCTAGCCCGAGAAAGCTTCGGACTTCGGTTGCATTTCGCGGAATCTCCCAATCTTGCATAGCGATTACTTTTGCGGGGTCCACGGATATCCCCTCTTTGGACACCACATGTCCAAGAAACCTTACTTCTTCTCTCCAAAAGTGGCATTTGGAGAATTTTGCTTTCAGCCGATGAGCTCGAAGAGTATCTAACACTTCCTTTTAATGCACAACATGTTCTTCCTTGCTTTTTGAGAAGATTAAGATGTCGTCCACGAAGACCACCACAAATTTGTTGAGGAATTCCTGGAACACCCTGCTCATCAAGTCCACGAAATAGGCAGGTGCGTTTGTCAAGCCGAAAGGCATGACAAGCCACTCGAAGAAACCATCCGGGGTATTAAATGTGGTTTTGTCAATGCTATCCTCAGCCACACTTAGCTGATGAAACCCGATAGACAGATCTAGTTGGGAGAAAACGGACGCACCTATGAGCTGATCAAACAGATCATCAATTCTTGGGAGTGGGTGCCTATTCTTCTTGGTCAGCTAGTTCAGCTCCCTATAATCCACGCATAGGCAGAGTGAACCATCAGCTTTGGTCGCGAACACTACTGGAGCACCCCATTCAGAAATACTCCATCTTATGAACCCCTTTTCAAGCAGCTCTTCAATTTGCTTGCTGAGCTCCTTTCTCTCCCTTGGGGCCATGTGCCTAACAGGTAAAGCAACGGGCTTTGCATTATCAACAAGGTATATGCAAAAGTCTATCTCCCGCTTCGGAGGTAAGCCCTTCACCTCTTGAAAAACATCCGGATATTCACGGACTACTCTAACAGACTGCAAATTCTCAACAGACGCATCAAGAGATTCAAGATAACTAAGCATGACAGAGTTCATGGGATTACAAGAAATTTCGAAAGTTTTACCAAGGCGAGTCATGAGTCTAACCAATCTCTTTTCACAGTCAAGGACATCATTATTACTGGATAGCCAGTCCATTCCTAGAATCAGGCCATAGCCCGTGAAGCCCAAAACATAAGCATTACATTTAAACCCAATGCTTAAAATAGAGATTTCCAAATCCAAACAAATCACTGACAAATAAACTGAGCCCCCAATTGGATTTGAAACAACCAAGGGATCCTTTACTATATCGGTGTCTAGGTGCTGAGATTCAACTAAAGCAGTAGATATAAAAGAGTGCGATGCGCCAGAATCAAAGAGAGTACGAACATGATTATCAAACAGATAAACTAAACTCTCAATAGAAATATGTCTACCTCGTTCCTACAGAGGTGCAACGAGAGCATGAACCTTCCCTCCAGAAGATGATCCAGTCCTCTGTCCGAGCCCTTTCCTTTTTGGACAGTCCTTAGACAAGTGTCCAGTATTCCTACACTGGAAACAAGCGCCCAATTTCCTCTTTTTCTTTCTACAGTCCCTATTCAAGTGTCTAGGTATCCTACAGAAATCGCACTTCATCTTCTTACGGGATTTATTATCCTTCCCGCCTTTCTTGGGGTCCGTCTTCTTGTTCTGAGAACCATCTCCTTTCTTGTTTTGAGGCTCTTCCTTCTTCACCTCCTTCTTGCCATCTTTGTTCTCCTCTTGCAACAGAGCCATGTCCACCAGTCTCTCGTAAGTTGCTCCCATAGGTATATGGGACATTGCCAAACCTTGTAGTGGCTTATTCAGTCCTTTGGAAAAGCGGAGAGCCTTCTTGTATGGAGTGTTTACTAACTCCAGTCCAAATTGAGCAAGCTGGTTGAATTTATTGGCGTATTCTTTGACCTAGAAGCTGCCCTGTTTAAGTGATAGGAACCTATCCATATGCAGACTCTGCTCAGCATGTGAGAGGAACTTCATTTCAAATCTCGCCCTGAAGTTCTCCCAAGTCTCTATCGGTCTTTCAGCATTAGTGACCTCCCACCAGAAGGTGGCCACTTCTTTGAGAAACCACACCACCAATTGTAGTTTCTTCTTCTCATCTAGTTCAAAGATAACAAATAAGTCCTCAGTCTCCTTGAGCCAGTTTCTGGCTTCCACGAATGATTCGCTCCCCTTGAAGTCTTTTCCACCCATGGATCTAAAGTCTCTACAGATCATTGATAAATCATTTCCTCTCGGAGGAGGAGGAGGAGGAGGAGCAACAGCTGGGGGAGGAGGAATGTCTACTGGGCCCGCGTCATTGGCCTAGCTTCTAGGTATCTCCTGAACCAGCCAGGTATCAGTGCACCCTCTGGAACGTTAAGATCCCCAGACATGCTGAAACAAAAAGGAAAGATTCAAAATGAAGGATAGAAAGATAATGCATATGGCTTTGGGGATTATGCCTTTTTAAATTAACACTTTTTCTTGAAAATGCTTCTTTATGACTTCTTTTTGAAAAATAGTTTCAAAAATTTTATCCGGTCTGGTAACCTTTAGCTCTGATACCAAGTGTAACTCCCCACCTCTGTTAAGGTCACTCTCAAAGGGAATGCCTTAACTTCGATGGAGCGTTTTAAGGTACAAGATACCAATAAATTACAAGACAGAAAATTTAAGCAGTGGAAAAAGATAAATATTATTTCATAAATACTTGTTCAATACAACAATTCAACAACTGTTTCAACCTTCCAAATTACAACTTTTCATCTGTCTTGAAAACATAAAGAAGCAATACTGAAAATAAAATGACATAAATCCCCAACAAGAGCTTGATCATAGCCATAGCTCAAAAAGGAAAGTCCAAGCCTCACATCTATGGTTTTCAAGCTTTGACTAATCTGGACTAAGCAGAAGTGTTTCCTCCCTGCGGACCTGGGAGGGGGGAGAAAGAAGAAAAGATGCAAAAGGAAAATGGTTCAGACATAAGTCTGGTAAGCCCAGTTATTTAATAGCATGTAAACAAGTAAAAGACTATGACATGAATAAACTGAACTTAGAATGATACCACAAGGATAGGGTAGTCCTAAAACGAGGTAAAGTAAGATTTACCTAGATTTGGCTATCGCACCCACTTTTATTTCTCTGCACCCACTAAGAGCTGTTTAACTAGCAATGTATGTTCCTGATAAAGTGATCCCATTCATGTATTGATCGGCTCCTACTCGCATTCATGTATTCCTGGTGTCATGCGGCCCCACGTGATTTTTAAGTACTTGTGCTGGTTCCAGTATAGGGTGTATCAAGTCCTATAATGGCAACCTTGACACGATTCAAAGATGCACAAGTGTACGCCTATTGCCCAGTGCCTGCTTTTTCCACTCCGGAGCCCGTGCATGCCCGTACTCCATCGGAACCTACACTGACGCACCTAACCGCCGCCCTTTTTGACCGCTTATATTCAGCCCTGTAATCGTGCCCACCCTGCCTAGTTCAGGTACCTTGATACATCTATGTGGGTTACTGCTGAAATGGGTCCCCCTTACTAGGGTTTTTCTAGTCAAGATGCTAAATTGGTTAAGCATCCTTCGTTTGACTTAACCCCTATCAATCTTGTCCAGTTAACATATTGAATTGGCTAAGTGTTTTCTCAATTACTTAACCCCACCAATCTTGTCTTGTTAACATGTTAAGTTGGTTAAGTGTTTCCTTAATTACTTAACCTTACCATTTCTAGCTTGATTGTTCATGAGCTTTAATTAATTAATTAATTAATTAAAGCACCAACCACTCACAATAGACAGGTATTGTTGTGGTTATTGGATGTGCCGGTCAGTTCCGGGCAGATTTACACCACAACTCAGTCTAACCTAGGGTCTTTATGGGCTTGATGCACTAACCTGTAACACCCCGTGAATTCTATAAAGTTAAGCTTCACGAATTAAAGTATAATTAATTATAAATGATGAAATCAAGGTAAATGGGTTACGTCATTGCGTTCGTCTCGAAATTCTTCTTGAGATTGAGTTCAAGTTTGCGTAAAACGAATATCGTATGAAGAAGATATGGACGAATGAACTTGGGCAGAAAAACTGGAAAACAGGCCAGAATGCACTGGCGCACTTGTGAAGTGCGCCAGAACAAAGTTGAACTGGCGCACTTGGGAAGTGCGCCAGTACAATTTTGGCCTGGCGCACCTGCAAAGTGTGCCCAGGTCAGAAAGACCTACTGCTCAGGCCCTGGCTGGCCTGATCAGGGTCTGGTCGAATTTTGATGCTTGGCTGAGTCACTAGGGCTTACATGTCTCTTTCTTATTGGCCTCTCTTGAGATGGATGGTCTGAATTCACCCTAGCTTCATCGACGACTCAAAACAATTTAAAATTCTATAAATACAACTCAAGTCTAACCCTAAATTCACACAAATAATAGAATACAATAGCCGTCATGCTGCTGGAGAGGAACTAGGAATGGTCGTCAATTAGAAAGCCAAGAGACAAGCCAACAAGCCTAAGAGACGAATCAAATTAAAAGAAGATCAAAGCTTGATCAAATCATTCAACGCAACTTTGCTACCCAAAGGAGAGCATCTCCTAATCAGAATAACAGAAATCAAAAAACAAGAATTCATCACACGTTGTAAGTATAGTGACCTTTCAAAATATGAATAAAAACTGTGATGTGATTCGATGTAAATGAAAATAGAATCGTGTTGTTATAATCTTTGTGTATTGTGATGATTCTATCATGACCTATGTATTGATGTTTGTGGCATAAAATTGATTGATGCAAGCCTATTGAACGATTGTACTTGCAAGTTTGTGGTGAAAATTAGAACTTGGTCATTTTATGTATATGGCGATGGCATGGACTATGTCTAAGTTGGAATTTATGTAAACATGTTATAGACCTTTTTATTGTTCTTATGTTTATTTGCAAGTATAATTAGATCTATGTTTCATAAACTATGCAAGTTCATTTGCAAGTATAATTGGACCTATGTTTCATCAAGTATAATTAGATCTATGTTTCATAAACTATGCAAGTTCATTTGCAAGTATAATTGAACCTATGTTTCATCAACTATAATTAGATCTATGTTTCATAAAATATGCAAGTTCATTTGCAAGTATAATTGGACCTATGTTTCATCAAGTATAAATAGATCTATGTTTCATAAACTATGCAAGATTTTGTTTATTTGCAAGTATAATTGGATCTATGTTTCATAAACTATGCAAGATTTTGTCTATTTGCAAGTATAATTGGATCTATGTTTCATAAACTATGCAAGTTCATAGGCTATATGATTAGATGTTAAAATTGTACATTTTGGTGAACATCCATCATGCTAGTCTTGTGTTTGACATTATGCCAAATTAAACATGTTTAAAACACAAATTTGTATTAGCCTAAACTATGCCATCTCATATGTCACCTACTTAGTTATATTTTGATTTGAATGCAAGTTCACATGACCCAAGTTATATGTTTGTTGAATCGCCAAATTGCAAGTTCATGCGCCACACACCTTTATGTATTACATGTTCTTGATTTCCCCTTTTCCTCACGTTTATAAAGCTGGGCTGAATTGTGACAAGCCCAACACATGTTATAACGTTGCGAATAAACGGGGGTAATAACGTTGGGTGTAAAATATGAAAACATATGTTGGCATGTTTGGCACATGCCAATGATTATGACACATAAGCGGTATGAATTGAAATACCCAAAAATAAAAGATATGACATTTACATATAGTTGAAAAGTAATAAAATATGTAAATTTAGAAAACACGATATGCTTAACCCGAGGTTGGATTGAGTTGTGATGTAAACCTGCCCGGACCCGCCCAGCTGTCCAGTAGTCACAACAATACCTATCCAATGTGGGTGGTTAAGCATTGAGCCCAATAAGAACCCGAGGTTAGACTGAGCTACAGTGTAAACCTGCCCGGAACCGACCGGCATATCCAGTAACCGTAATACCTGTCTAATGTGAGTGGTCTGGTGCTCCTAAGAGGCTAAGGACAGATGGTAGGGTTAAGTCAACTATAACACTTAACCAAATTCAACATGTTAACAAAAATTGATGGGTAGGGTTAGGTAAATACAGAACCTTAACCACTTAACATGTTTGACTAGAAAATCCTGGTAACAAGGGACCCGTTTCAGCAGTAACCCAAAGTTAGGTATCAACGGTCCATGAAACTAGGCAGGATGGGGCACGATTACTGGGCTGATTGTAAGCGGTCAAACGACGGCGGGGTGTGCATAGTGCAGGTCTAACGGGGTGCGGGCGTGCACACACTCCAGAGCAGACAACCAGGGCACGGGGACACCAGTAGTATAACCTATGTCTTCTAGTTTTGCGTCGGGGCCGCCACCATGGGTCTTGATGCACCCCATGGTGGGACCAGCATAGGTATCTACAATTTTTGGGGGTCATATGACACATGTTAACACGAGTAGGAGTCGATCTTTAATAAGAATGGGGATCACTTCACCCTCACCATGGGGTGCCAGTTAGAATGAATTCAAATAGGTGCAGAGATATAGTATGGGTGTGATAGTACATTCGACATTTCCTTAGCTTGTGACACTTTC
>JASFAX010003859.1:0-41264 GCA_030737875.1 Allium sativum
GCTAGAAGTTACATGTTAGGTCCTTCCATTGCACTAGCAATTGATGCAAAATTTGTATGGTTGTGACAACCGCCCTTATCTACTGCACCGAACTAAGGAAATGGTGCGATGTATGATGTGTCAAGCCGATACGTGACAATCATCAGGGTAGAATTATTCGAAATGAAACAAATCATATATCTCACAGCGCATGGGTAATATATAATAATAAAATATACAACAAGATACAGTATTGAAGCATAACTGAACAGGGATTCAAATCTTCATAAAATCTCAGGTATAATACATTCGAGTACATGAATCTCTGAATACAATATGCCTTACTACATCCCTCAGATTCTCAATAACCATTAACAAACAGTGGAAATAGAAAAGAAATATCTAAATAATAGGTAGTAATAGTACACTAAACTTCTGCTCATCACCGCACAGCATCAACGACATCAAACCTGCCACCTACTACTTAGTCTACTCATCAACAACAACATTAATGAACAATCCAAGAGAATAAGAGGGAAACATAAAACCTTGATCAGACAATAGTCTTAGTGAGCAATAAAACAACTAACAATAGTTACATAAGACAATATGAGTATAAGCGGATCAAGCATCCAATCTTCCCAGCAATCATAAAGTTAACATATGAAAATCATTCCTCATATGCCATTACAGAATAGGAAAGGAACAACCCTAATCACGCTTCTCTTAGACATCCTACAGTGATAGCCTACCCACAAAAAAAATAGAGAAGAAGGGGCACAATTAACCATAACATCCAATATCCTAGCTACAACCGACTATAACCTTGAATCCATCGATAATCGAACTTGCTTTCAACAATTAAAAGGGCTAATGGAAAATCCCGGTTCTAGCCAAACTACCATACGTCATCGTGACTTGTATGTTTGCCTTACTCGACGAAGACAACTAGGCCCATCATGACTTCCCAGGGTACACGATATATCGAATCTGATGGTAACGAGCATCCTCATGATACCCCCGCTTTGATTTGCTAAAACACTTCAATTACCATTGATTTCTTGGCACATCAAATCTGTCAATCCTTTCATCTCGATACTTAATTCATCTCTCGAATCATTCCATTATCATCCATGATTGACTCCCATCATGTCAATCCATCATCGTACTGGATCGTATATCGAATCACGACCAGTGTCATACCAATCTGGCTCAGACCACTCCAATATGAGTTTACATTCGAAGAACCATCCATCATTGAGTTGCACACCCATCATCTGAAGTCCATTTCAATCCAAACTTCACTAGAAACTTCCAGTTGCCCAAACAATTAAGCTCCACAAATTTCACCAGCTCCAAGCCTTATTCCATGGGTCGGTGCCAACCCATCATAGGTCGGTGTTGGCCCATCTACTTAGAATTTTTTTGCTAAGTAGTTTGCCAATATCCATCCTTGTCTTGAGCATATCCTTCTGTTCCATTCTCCAAGCATATCGTTCTGTTCCATTCTCCAATCATTTTGACGTTCATATTGAATCATTTGCCAGTGAATTCATATCTCAAGTAATCAGCCTTCGATCCATTGCAATACAAATCCGAATGACATGAAAATTAACACATAGCCTTGACTCATCATCCCCTATGCCACGCCATGAAGAATCGATGCCATCCGACCCTCGATTATGGGTCGATGTTCAACCCATACACTTAGTGTATTTTTGCATCAAAATTTACGTGCTCCAATCCCCCGTCTTGTAGAGCGCCTCTTCCTAGTTTCGTCTGAATCCAACCATCTAAACTTCTGATTTGCTCTGTTCTTCAATACTAAGATCTATGACATCCAATTCTAACAAACAACTTAAACAACGCAATTAATTCAATCAAAACAAACATCAATTCATATAGCACTGAACATACAAACATGAGAAATTCAAAATTATGGCACATATATCATAAACATATGGTCTAGCATGATTTGGATCTAATCATATGCATAAACATGATTAATCTAGCGATTTCCGGTTAATATGATCAAATTAGGTTTTCCTGGGGTTTCTAAATCGGATAAGAACATATATGATTTAGATCTAAGGTGATTATAACATGTGTGAATGAAGATCTTACCCATGCAACCCTCTGGTTCTGTGTGAGAGATATCCATCACTCACATAATCCCCAGTTCGATGTAAATCCGATGAGATCAGACCTAGACAGCATTGATAAATCTTTGAATTTGATGCAATTTGATGTGATCTAACTTCCCTTGATGATGATCTATTTTCTAGATGCAATCTACTATGAATATAAATGAAAAGAATGGAGAAATAGGGCTTTAGGTTGAACCGGTGAATCATAGATGCCCAATCTAAAATTTAGAATGAAGGGAGTAACCCTAGTTCTTTGTTGAAGTCCCTATATTTAATCTGCAGATCATTACTAATGGGCTTGGCTAATCAGCCCATTAGTTGCTGACCAGTCTTCCTAACACAAACTAAAACCTAAAATAGCGATTCCTCCCAAACCGCAAAACCAAATCCTTTATGTGACCATTCTACAGAAGTGAATTCCGATCCAATGAGATTGATCTCGACACCTGATTCAATCCCTATCAAAAATTATAGCCCAAACAGTAAATTCAAGGGCAACATGGTCATACTTGAATTCGGTAAAAATCATGGGCATGTTCCACATCCCCATGGACAACATATCAAAACCTGAGAATGTTCTGGCCACTAGGGAATAAAATATAATTATTTTACGATCTGTCGATATGTAAAATATGGTCGTTACATTCCCTCCTTTTAGGAATTCCACCTGAAATTCCAAGCAAACACGAGAAAAAACAACATCTCGCATGCCTACCATCCATAAGCAGCTAATCTATCGTGCAATCTAGCATCCAACAATCCATACATCCAAAATCCTATCCTAGCATGTGGAACTTCTAATAGTGCAAGACACAATGGCACAAGTAGGATACGATATGCAGGACATCCCAATCAATGAGTTCTTGATGGGTCAACTTCATATTCTCTTCTATTTCCCATGTACAATCGTCATCGTTCTTGCTCCATTTTACCTTGACTATCTTAACAACTTTTTTCCGAAGCCATTTCGTGTCATTTCCAATGACAGGAAGCAGTTTATGAAGTCTAAAACTTCGGACTCGATTGCAAAATCTTCAAGCTGATCTAGTGATACCACAACATTCGAGTCGTGCACAAACTTTCGTAGAAACGACACATGAAACACGTTATGCACACTCGCCATCTTCTCAGGTAAGTCCAATCTATAAGCAGGCTCTCCAATATGCTCGATAATCAGAAACAGTCCAATAAATCCTGGTGCTAACTTTCCTTTATTCCAAAATGAACAGCATTCCGTAGAGGTGAACCTTAACAAATACCAAATCTCTGACTGAGAACTCCAAATCCTTTCATCGCTTATCAACATAACTCTTCTGATGATCTTATGCTGCTTTCATTCGTTGCCTAATGAATTCAATATTATCTGTCATTTCTCTTATCATTTCTGGCTCAAGTGCCAAATTTTCAATAATTTATAACCAACAAGATGGAGAATTACAGGCCCTTCTGTACAACGCCTCATACTATGCCATTCCAATACTCGATTGGTAGCTACTATTATAAGCAAACTCGACAAAATGCAGATGGTCCCACGATCCTCCAAAATCCGATAGACAAGCTCTAAGAAGACCTTCCAACACTCGATTAATCCTCTCGGCCTGACCATATGTCTGGAGATGATAAGCCATGCTCATGCATAGCTCGATTACCAACATCTCTTGCAAACTCTTTGAGAATCCGCTAGTGAAGAATAGATCTCGATCGCTAACAATATTCTTTGGAATTCCATGGAATCAAACTTTCCACTTAAGATATAGCTCAGCCAACTCCGATTCCATCCTAGTCGATCTGACAGGACTATCCCATCCAAAATAGGAACAACCAATCATCCATTCTTGCGAAGCTGACCATATTAATCATTTTCATAGTCCTTAAATCCCTCAGGTTCCACTCTCATCTTCAACTCTCAAATGATTTCCATAATCTTATCGTCTCATTATTGGCTTTCGCCAATCCTTTCGATGATATTCGACTTAATCGGCAAGCTTGCTAACATCTTAGGTTCTAATTCACGGTGAGGTCTAAAATCAAATCTGGCCAAACACTCGAGATGTTTCCATTCCGAAAAACATTACTCCTAAACTCGCGTGTCTTCTACTTAACGCATCGACTACTGCGTTACCTTTTCCCGGAGTATAGGTTATATTAATATCATACGATGCCAAAAACTCCAACCATCACTGCTGCCGAAGATTCAAATCCTTCTGGGAGAAAAGATACTTCAACGACTTATGGTTCATAAACAACTCAAATCTGACTCCCAACAAATAATGCCTCCAAATATTCAGAATAAACACTATCACTGCTAACTCCAAATCGTGAGTCGGGTAATTCCATTCTTACGGCTTCAGCTATCAACTTGCATATGCCATAACTCTATCCTTTTACATTAGCACTGCTCCAAGTTTTGTGCCAAATGCATCAATACATATTATCATCTCCTTATTCCCACTTGGAATAATCAAAATAAGAACATTCGTTAATCTCTCTTTTAGAATTCCAAAGGCTTGTTCACACTTCACGTCCCACACGAAGACATGATTCTTCTTTGTAAATCTAGTTAATGGTGCAGCTATCCTAGAGAAATCCTTGATAAATCATCAATAATATCCAGCTAAACGAAGGAAATTCCAAACATCCGTCACATTCTTGGTTCGGTCGCAATCTTGTATCGCTGCCACCTTAGTGGGATCCACCGCTATTTCTTGTCTAGATATTACACGACCCAAAAATCTCACTTCTTCCTTCTAGCAGTTACATTTAAAAAACTTGGTTCTCAGCTAGTGCTTCTATAAAATTTCCAAAACAATTATCAAGTGCGTCTTGTTGTTCCTCTTCAGTCCTGGAATAAACCAATATATTGTCCATGAACACAAGTATGAACTTATTCAACTGATCCTTGAAAACTCGATTCATAAGATCCACGAAATATACTGGCGCTAGTCAACCCAAATGGAATTACCAGCCACTCATATAGTTTGGATGGTGTTCTAAAAGAAATATTTAGCACACTATCCATAGCCTCTCTTAGTTGGTGAAATACCGCTTCCAAATCCATTTGGGAAACACCTTTGCTTCGTGAAGCTGATCAAACAAGTCATCGATTCTAGGTAATGGATATTTGTTCTTATTGGTTACCTTATTCAGCTCACGATAATCCACACATAATAGCAATGATCCATCAGCCTAGGTTGCAAACACAACTGTTGCACTCCATTCGGATACGCTTCTCCGAATGAATCCTTTACTCAAAAGATCATTCACTTGCACCTCTAATTCTCGATGTTCCTTAGGCGCCATCCTCCTAAGAGGCAAAACAATAGGTCTGTATCCATCCACTAAATCAGTCTAGAACTCAATATCTCATTGTGGAGGCAACCCTCTAACTTTATCAAACACATTAGAAAACTCTTGTACGATTGGTAAAGAAGATAACCCATCCCGTGGAATCGCAAGCGAATATAAAATGCTAACAAGAACTCCATCCTCTGGTAGACAACGTATCATAATCATTCGCCCTTCCATATTGCCGGTAGTCACTTCAAGCCTCTCGCTATCCACAATAACATCATAATTCTTAAGCCAGTCCATACCTAAAATAATTCTAAACCTAGCGAAATTCAAAACAAAAAATCACATGCAAAAGAGAAACTTTGACTCGATAAAATTAGACCACGACAAATCATACAAAGACTGGACGAACCCCCTACTAGATTAGTGACGGCTAATGGTCTATCAGTAATCCCAGGTTCTAAACCTAACTTGCAAACACATTCATTACAAATAAAAGAATGTGATGCTCCAATATCAAACAAAACTTGAACAGAAACATCTCTGATGGAAAGCATACCTTGCATATCCCCATCTCCTCCACGGTCAGACCCCTCGAGGAAGACAGTATAACACCCAAAGCATACGCTCTCACAACCTGCTTATCTTTTGGTAGTTCTGGACAATTCTTCTTCATATTCCCATGATTATCACAGTTAAAACATTTCCCTTCCACCTTAGCGTTCTTACAATCCTTGGAAAGATGGCCCTTCTATTGACAGTTATAACAAGTACTTCACCTTTTGGTTTCTTTTGGTCATTCTTCCCTTGTAGTTGTTGTTTCCTTTTTTGTTCCACCTTTTCTTATTATAACCACCTTGCTATGGTTTTGAATCCTCCTTTCTTTTAACAACAACCTCAACTGTTGTGGAAACAGGCTTTCCTTCCACAAAGCCTTTTCAACTAGCTTCTCAAAAGAGTCGTCAATATGGTCGATCAATTTCTTTCCAATATTCTCATCAAATCCCAAAATAAATTTTTCATTCTTCTGATAAGGAGTCTCAATACGAACGAACATACTTAGACAAAGCTTCAAACTCGGCTGTATACTCAAACACTAGTCAACCCCCTTGCTTAAGCTCAAAAAATTTCTTAAAAAACATCGATTTCTGGAATGTAGAAATGAACTTCTCCTCAAACTTAGATCTAAACTAATCCCAAGTTATTTGGTCCTCAGGAGTCTCCAGAGTTATAGAGTTCCACCAATCATTCACCCGATCTTGCAGCTGCCTCGATGCAAGTTTTTTTCTTAGTTGCATCACCAATTCCTACGTCTTCAAAGATTCAAACATAGATTCCAACCAATTTGGAACTTTAACACAGTCGGTTCTGTCCCAACAAGCAGCTTACCACCCAGAGAAGTGTAATCATTGCACAACTTAGCGAAATCCACTGTCCTATGTGCCTGCACAGGAACCCTACCATCTACTACCACTCCTGGAGTGGGCATCCTCCTCATGATCGCTGCCATCACAGCCTTGAATATAGAAGGACAATCGGGCATAACAACTACAGCTCCTAACTGGCTATCGTCGCCTCCAGTCGCAGGCTCATCCCTAGCAACGTGTCTCGAAGTTCATCAACTCATTCTCTATTTGAAACGAGGATGATCAGTTCACATTAGAGAAAGTCGCATTGGTGTTCGAGTGCTCACTAACCTATTATACTATACTATATACGTATATAATATAGTAAACATCCAAATAAAAATTACAAATATGTCTCTCATATGCTTTCATGCTTGCGAAATTTGGGTAAAATCGATTAACCAAAGCTCTGATACTAAATGTGATGACTGCCCCGTATCTCCTACACTGAACTGAGGAAATGGTGCATTGTATTACATGCCAGGACAACATGGGACGATCATCAGGGTATAATAACTCAAAATGAAACCTGTCGTATATCTCACAGCGCATGGATAACATATAATAATAAAATATACAACAGGATATAGTAGTGAATCATAACTAAACGAAGAATCAAATCTTCACAAAACCATAGAATCTCAAGTACAATACATATGAGTACATGAATCTACGAATACAATATGCCTCTCTACATCCCTCAGAGTCTCAAAAACCATCAACAAACAACATAAATAGAAAAGAAATATCTAAATAGTAGGTAGTAATAGTACGCCAACCTACTGCTCATCACTGCACCACATCGACAGCACCAAAGCTACCACCTGCGACCCAGTCTGGTCATCAACAACATTGATGAACAACCCAAGGTAATAAGAGGGAAACATAAAACCTTGAGTCAGACAACAGTCTTAGTTAGCGATAAAATAACCAACAACAGTTACACATGATAATATGAGTATAGGTAGATCAACCATCCGATCTGCCTAATAACCATCAAGCTAACATGTGAAAACCACCCCTCATTAGCCATTACAGAATAGGGAAGGAACAACCCAAATCTCTCTTCTCTTCGACATCCTACGGTGATAGCCTACCAAAAGAAAAATAGAGAAGAAGACACACAGTCAACCACAACATCCAATATCCTCGCTATCACTAGTTATATCCTTGAATCCATCGATAATCGAACTTGCTTTCAACGGTTAAAAGGTCAAAAGGGAAACCCCGTTTCTAGCCAAACTACCATACCCCATCGTGATTCGTATGTTTGCCTTACTCGACGAAGACAATTAGGCCCATCATGACTACCCAAGGTGCATGGTCTATTGAATCTGATCCAAACGGGTGTCCCTACGATACCCTCTGCTTTGAGTTTGCTAGAACACTTCAATTACCGATGATTCCTTGGAACATCAAATCTATTAAGCCTTTCATCTTGGAGACTGAATTCATCTCTCGAATCATTCCTTTATCATCCACGATTGACTCACATCCTGTCAATCCATCTTTGTACTTGAACATATAACGAATCCGGCTCTGACCACTCCAACATGAGTTCACAATCGAAGCACCATCCATCATTGAGTTGTACACCCATCTTCTGAAGTCCATTTCAATCCAAACTTCAGCAGCAACTTCCAAAAGCCAAAACAATCAAGCTCCCCAAATTGGCTAGGTTGTTAGCCACTATCCATCCTTGTCTCGAGCATATCCTTCCATTCCATTCTCCAATCATTTCGACATACATGTTAAATCTTCTGCCGGTCAATTCATATCTCAAGTAACCAGCCTTTGACCCATCTCAATCCAACTTCGAATGACATGAAAATTCATACATAGCCTTGACTCATCATCTTTATGGCATGCCACAAAGAATCGATTTCATCCGACCTCGACTGTGGATCGGTGCCAATCCATACACTTAATGTATTTTACATCAAAATTTACGTGCTCCAATCCCCCATCTTCCAGAGTGCCTCTGCCAAGTTTCGTCTGAATCCGACCATTTAAACTTTCTAGAGCACTCTGTTCTTCAATCCTAAGATCTACGACATTCATTTCTTATAAACAACTAAAATAACGGAATTAATTCAATTAAAACAAACATCAATTCATATAGCACTGAACATACGAACATGAGAAATTCATAGTTATGGCATAAACATATCATAAACATAAGGTCTAACAATATTAAAACATATGCATAAACATGGTTAATTTATCAGCTGTCTAGTTAATATGATCAACTTAAGTTTTCCTAGGGTTTCTAAATCAGATTTAAACATATATGATCATATCTAAGATGATTATAACATATATGAATGAAATTAATATATCTAACTTATACAACCCTCTACTTTTGTGTGTGAGAAATATCTATCACTCACCTAATCTCCAATTCAATGTAAATCCGATGAGATTAGATCTGGGAAGAGCTGATGAATCTTTGAATTTGATGCACTTTAATGTGATCTAACTTCCCTTGATGATGATTTATCTTCTAGATGCAATCTACCATGAATATGAATGAAAAGAATGAAAAAGGGCTTTAAATTGAACTAGAGAATCACAGATGCCCAACTTAAAGTTTAGAATGAAGAGAGTAACTCTGGTTCTCTCCCCAAGTCCCCTTATTTATATTTGCAAGTCATAAGTCTAATGGGATTGGCTAATCAACCCTGTAACAACCCGAATTTTAATAATATGTTGAAACTAGAAATCAGGTATAATTAAATTTTAAAGTGAGAATCATGGGAAACGGGTTGCTCCATTGCGTTCGTCTCGAAATTCTTCTTCGAAATGAATCCGAGTTTGCAAGAATCGGAGTCCGTATGAGGGAGATATGACCCTCCGAAGTTTCAAGAATTTTCAGAATCAAAAACAGCCCGAAATTCGAATTTGAAATTCGAATTCAAACCCCAGAACAGGCTAGGCGGGAAAATTCCCGCCCATGGACCAGGTCGACCTGGGGGTCGACCATAGTGTCGACCTCCCAGGGACCAGGTCGACCATAGTGTCGACCTGGGGGTCGACCTGCCTCCCGAACCCACTTTTTGAGCCAGATGCATTTTGATGTATTTAGACTCGCTTTCTGTCCAGATTCGTCTGCATAATCCTATATAAACAGCCTCCTAGCCTCATTCTCTTTACACCATTCTTCTCTAACCTTATGCTGCTCAAACTCTTGATGATCATGGCTTCTGCTTCTTCCTCTAAATTAAATTAATTAAATTAAAACGTTAAGACTATTTCTTTAAGACTACGGCTAGGAATTGCATATTTGAGGATTCGCTTCTACAATCAAATCAAGATTCAACGATTCAGCAATTCAACGACAAACTTCTAGACTTGACTTCTACATCTTTCTTAGACCACGATCTATAAGTTCAAGTTACTTTCAGATAAAATCTGTAAACTTAATATCCATGTTGTAAATTGGAATTGGATCTATGTATGATAACTGATTCATATATATTCTTATTCATCTTGGATCTTGACTTTCGTGAATATTGCTTTGGGCCTATTCATGTTGTAAATCAAACTCTCTCATGACTATAACCTTGACATTCCTATGACGTTGAAACTATTGTAATGGCCTAAGACTATGCATGTGCCTATGACTGTGAACATAAGACTATGCCTATGACGGTGAACGTAAGACTATTGCTTATGACTACGATAAGGACAATTGTGGCTAATCACCTATGACTCTTGACAATGAGAATTATTACCTATGATTATGAACATAAGGCTATTATCTATGACCGTGACTTTGAAACTATTACTGTTAATTGCCTATGACTATTGCCTAGAACTATTTTGGATAATTAACCATGACTATTGTGATTAATCGCTTATGGCTCTTAATTATGAGATTTCTACCTATGACCATGACTATGACTATTGGGGTTAATTACCTGAGACTAATATAGTTGATTGTTCATAGTTGAAACCCATGTTGTACACCGAATTTGCAGTTTGTTGGATCTCATACCTAGGGTGCGACTTGCTTAGTTTATTCGCTATTATGTACACCAAAACCATTGGATCCATTATCCTTGTATTTGTCTTGCTTTCGCATGCCAATTCTTTTATGTCAACTTTTGTCGTGACTATCACCTTATCCTGCCAGATTTGAAATCCTATATGACAGTGATGTTGTAACCAATTATCTCAAGTTATATCATGCTAGTCTTGTAACCCTTTTTATCGCTTTACGCTCGTCCCTTTTGCCTATCATAGTTTTGATGTTATTCCCTTTATTTTAAAATAAAGATTTATTTGTTATATGGATCAATTCACGTTTACGTGCGATGGGAATACGATTTGGATAGATTAGGCAAAACATGAATTGGTTATGAACATAAATTATGAACTTGATAAAAGGCAAAACTTGAAACATGAACATTGTTATAACTTGAATCGGGATGTGGGCATGAAACTTGCCTTGAAAACTTGTCACGAACTTGATATGAAATTTGAACATGGACATGACACTAGAATGAACATGAAAATGGTCAACTCGAGGTTGGGTTGAGTTTGCAGTGCAATTCTGCATGGAACCGCCCGACAAATCCTGTTACTGCAAACAATAGGATCCAATGTGGGTAGTTGGTCATATCGCACTTGAAAACCCGAGGTCAGACTGAGTTGTGGTGTAATTCTGCCCGGAACCGCCCGGCATATCCAGTGACCAAAACAACAGGTCTGATGTGAGAGGTTGGGGTGCATTAATGAATTAATGCCACATAATAGGGTTAAGTCATGAACCGTTTGAATATACTTAACCAATTTGACACGACGATTTGATAGGGTTAAGTCATGAACCGCTTGAATATACAATTTGACACGATGATTTGATAGGGTTAAGTCAAGAACCGCTTGAATATACTTAACCAATTTGACACGATGATTTGATAGGGTTAAGTCATGAACCGCTTGAGTATACTTAACCAATTTGACACGATGATTTGATAGGGTTAAGTCATGAACCGCTTGAATATACTTAACCAATTTGACACGATGATTTGGTAGGGTTGAGTCATGAACCGCTTGAATATACTCAACCAAGTTGACACATGATTCGTAGGCTAAGTCATGAACTTGAACGACAACACTTAGCCAATTTGACATGACACGTAGGGGGGTTAAGTCATGAACTTGAATGACAACACTTAACTAACTTGACATGCTAGACTGATGGGGTTAAGTCTCGAATTTAAATGACAACACTTAATCTACTGGATGAAAACCCTAGTTACGCGGTCCTTTTCAGCAGTAACCCACTAGATGTATCACAGCATCCTGGAACTAGGCAGGGTGGGGCACGATTACAGGGCTGATTTAAGCGACCAGAACGACGGATGAGTTGGTGCGCCATTGTAGGTTCAGGCAGACTATGGTCGTGCACGTAGTCCGGAGTTGAAAAAGCAGGCATTGGGCACCAGTAGGTTTACACTGTGCGTGCTTGATTCGTGTCGGTGGTTGGCACCCTAGGGCTTGATACACCCTATGGTGGACCTAACACAGGTAACTACATTCGTGATAGGACCGTATGACACAGACACATGACGAGCTAGAACTTGTAGGGAGCCGATCAATTAATAGATCGTTTCGTGGGACCAAGTAATGGGTCATTTCATGATATTGGCAAGTTGTAACGACCCGGACTTTTTATACATCACTGACTATATTTTGATCGTAAATACGTATGTGTAAATACGAGTTTAAATTTCAAACTTTAAAATTTATAATACATGTTAAAATTTGAATGATAGCACTTGCACAAGCACAGCGCTTACAAACACTTGTTTTTGCTATGCATAGATTTATAGCATGATGTGTTATAGCATTTGTTTAAATATATTGTTTATAACAATTATATGTAGCATTTTAAAATGCCATTTTTTCCAATTGTGTTTGTTTGCTTTCAAAGGTTTTTTTTTTAAAGCCTTATGCTTTTAAGTTAAAATCTAGTTTTTCCGCAAGGCATTATTTTTACCAAAAGAACTTGTTGAAACCACATCTCATCGACAAAAGCAAGACTTATCAAAACATGCATGTTTCATTAAAACATTAAAACTTGAATATCCACTTTACTTGCATTTACTTGCAAACATGAGTTCATAAACATCGCCTACACCTAGTTGCAACTACACTAGAAGAGCCTAGACTAGAAACTACTTTTAAACAAGGATTTGAGAGCTTGTACACTTCACATGACGATGTTTCTTTGTTCAACATTTTCAGTTTTTTAATCTTTTCATTTTCTGAAAATCTCTACTCTTGTGTCCCCAAAAACAATTGCATTCTTGTCAAATATCGGTACTAGAAGGCCACAAAAACATGTACAAACAAACATGTTTCTTCACTACTCTAGTAAGCCTAAAGACATGTTTTTTTAAAGTTTCTTTGCACAAACAATGTCATGGCCGTAAGTAAGAATGTGCAGGAAATTTCAGGTTTTGTAATACCTTAGAGGCCAAGGTAAAATACTATATAATTTTTGTTAAATCAAAGTTGTTCATATGAATGAAGTAAGCTAATAGCATGTGAGAAAACTGAGCTATAATGGTACACAAAGGAAGCTACTATTTTTGGCTAGAGTCCTATGATAAATGACATGTAGTACAAGTGCATTTAATTGGTTGTTCTTAGTACACCAATAAGAGTCCTTGCACAGGGAAATATTTCACATGAAGTGGCTGCTAAGACCATATGAAGTCACAGGATTTTGTGTTGATTGTGTGAGAGAAATATTTTTTTTAAAAGTGGTCTTTCAAATGGCTTGCAAAAACTGAAAACTGTTTTTCTTTGTCTCTTCATTCCTAGACAACATTTTATACATCAATATTTTTATCATTTTACACTACTATATAAAGACCATGGCATGAACACTTTCATACACATTCTCAAACAATTCCAAACTAAATCAGTAAGAGGAAACCAGAGAGAAACTCTTAGAGCAAAGGTGAGTAAATCTTTTAACCAAGCTTTACTGTTTTTTTTTCATTTTGATATAAAGTGAATCTTGTGTGCATCGTATTTGTGGAAAAGGGTATGCTCATTTGTATGTTGATCTGATAAAACACTTGCTGCTTGTCACTCAACCTAAGTACAAATGGTTTATAAAACTGTGTGATACTGGATGACCATCATATTCTGTTTTTCTTCTTTTTCTGTTGAACTGTGTATCATAGCAATGGTGATCTGTTGATTCATGTTAGAAACTAGATGTTGGTGTGTTTTCAGGAATCTTTTTAATAGCCTAGGATGTTTTTAAGTGGCAAATTCATTTCAAAATATACCCTGTATATTAAGAAACAGCAACACAGCAGGTATACTTCCAAACTCTTTGTACAATCATATTTTCAAAATTGTTTTTAAATCCAATTAAATACATGAATCGAATCACGGTGGAAAATGAGGATTTTTGGAAGTAGTTTCGTGATTTTTAATGTCCTGGATAGTCGGGAAATGATAGATGACCAGAAAATGGAATCTTGCCAAATTCCGATCATCCAATTGATTTGGGTTCGAGTGGATGATGATGGAGCAGCGTTTTGGATCGGGTAATCAGGGAAAAATACTAGAAAATTTTTCCAATGTATAGATTGTGTGAAATTGGGGGAAATAGGGTTTAAGTGGGTTGTTTGGGTTCGGTTTTTCTCCGTTGAACTGCTCATCGTCGGAGCAGTTATCGAGGTACGGTCAGGGGGGGTTGGCCGCGTCTGGGTCTGGCGATGGTGTGGTGATGAGGCGGTGGTGGCTCGTGGGCCTGAGGTGGAGCAGCGATGGGTTTTCCCCGATGATGACAGTTGTGGAATTTTGAGTGGGCCGGTGATTTTAAGATGGACGTCGAGGTGGAGCCAGTGGAGCTCGCCGTCGTGATCAGGAAGGAAGAACGGACTTGCGTGGCCGGTCGCTGCTGGATGAAGGCGCCGGAACCGAGTGTGAACGTGCATAGCTTGGTGATGCACAAGGAAGAAGACGTTGGATTTTGCTATGTGATCGGTCAAGTAAAATGCTGATGGATTTAGTGATTTTCATATGATTCCCTGGTGTGGCACTTGGGTTTGGCACTTTGTTTTTCCAGAGTGTTGGCACTTTGGATTTTAGAGGTTTGGCACTTGAGTTTTTCCTAGGGTAGTGGCACTTGTTTTCGGCCTTAATCACCAAGTCTTGGCACCCTAGTTTAGTACATAGCACCTTGTTTTTATATAGTTTTTAACCTGAGTTAATTTGAAATCATGTGAACATTATAAAGCGAAGTTTCATTAAAATTTTGTTTAAGCGTTAAAATTTTAAATTCAAAATTTTAAGTGAAACCCAATATACAAATGGATTAGAAGAAGCATTATTAATAGAACAGGACAAGAAGAGGGGAAGCAAGTGAATCAGGAATCGATAATTATTGTCGAGTAATACAAAACTAAGTTAGTTATGAAATTTAGTTTATAATTAATAATTTAAATTTATTTTAATATAAATAATTGTAGTACCCTTTGGATTCTATTTTCAAGCAAATGGAATAGAGATGTTTTGTAGATGCTAAACTTTTATCAAGTCTAAAACTGTAAGTCAAAACCTTTGTCATCACAATATAATTCATATTGTACTGTTCTGAACTGATAAATATAAACTGTACTTTTATCTGCTTAAATTTGTAATTTCAAAAGGAATTGTTCGTAATCATTTCAAAGTACCGGATAACATTTCCACTTTGAATCGGTTGTACGCTACGCGTCAGAGGTATATAAAGTTGAAGACGGTGTTATGCAAGGACTATATTTTTATATAGTGCCTTCGGTTTGTTCAAACCCAGAACAACTTGTATGGACGAGTGTCCGACAAAGTAATTCCAACTGGTCACGTACGTTGATCTTTTCAAACGTAGTTATATGGTGGCAGAGGAATTCGTTTCTCTCGCCGTATACCTGTAATCTATTTTTGAGGACGTCAATAAGTGATCGGAAGGTCTGGACGATGTGGCACTCAAAGAAATAAACCAGAAATGATGACGCTAGTCTAGCCTCAAGCCTCACACCCAGGAAATGACAAAAATCGGGCAGGCAGCATGGCTATGTGGGTCGCTCCCATTAGGGTGTAGTATCACCTATCTAGAGAAATTCTTATTGTTTCTTAATCTATCGATTCTGCCCATTCGGGGATGGTTGCCGTACACAACCATCGGTGATATACATTCGATACACTCAAGCGAAATGAGTGGTCGGTCATGTGAGGGCCGGGTTGCAAGAAGTTCTTGTTAAACCCAGATGTATTTGCCTCTAGAGATACATCAGCGGAAGGTGGACCCATACCTTGTCAAGTTGGAAAATCAATTTCCATAAGCGCCAAGCGTGTTTTGTTTGTATACTATATTGGAAAATGTGAGATGCAAGCATTTTCCTAGACTCTAATTTATTTGTGAAAAATCAAATAAACATTTTGATAATGTCTGGTTTAAAGAATACAAAAGTGTTTTGATCTCATAAGAAAAAAAAAACCGTTCAGTATTCACGACATGGTCTTATGAGATATTTTCTTTGAACTGTTTTAAACTGTTTACTCATACCAGTCCCCTGACTGACCCGGAGTTTATTTTTCTGTGTTTTCCCTTAAACTCTTGGGTATTCATAACGCTTGTTATGAATAGACAAGTGAATCAGGATTTGGATAAACTTGTGAAGCTGGAATGAAGATTTTGCTGTGCGCTGGTCCATCTATCTACTGTATAATTAAGTTTGTCAGTTGATCACCTATGATATGTATAATTACTGATGTACTATGAATGGCTTGTATCACAAGGCCTATGATGATCTGATGTAATATATTCCGCTGTGTAATATTATAAAGTATTATCTTTTGTGAAAATTCCGCTGTGAGATTCTGATGTTTCTGTGTTTTATCTTCTATCTATTCTCATTTCTTATTAATGGCACAACTTGAGATGTGTTCGAAAGTTGGGTCGTTACAGTTGGTATCAGAGCCAGGTTTTAGATTACCTAGGCTTTGGGTGAGTGTGAGAGAGCGTATTTTTATAAAATTTAAAATGAACTTAAAACAACTTGGATGTTATACCTAGATTATATATACCCTATCAAGTCCCGATTGACAACCTATTATATTCAGGCGATCAAAATGAGTACCCGTGCACGAAGAGGTCGAGCTAGGGGATCTTCCACTGTTACTGGTTGTACTACTGGATCCCAAGACCAAGGTGAGACAGTAGAGGAAGTTGCACAGGTTCAACGAGATAAGAGCTTTGCGACTATTTGTAAGGAGTATACGACTTTGGGAGGAAAGGTTTTCAAAGGAACTGAGTCTTTTTCTGAGGTGCAAGCCTGGATGAGGTCTTGTGAAAGGATTTTCAAAGGGTTGAAGCTGAATGACGATCAGAAGCGTCTTTTGGCATCATGGCAACTTCAAGAAGCTGCTGGAACTTGGTGGGACGCTCAAACCGCTAATGTCCCTGAGGAAAGTTTTACTTGGGACAAGTTCAAAGAGGCATTTGAGGCACAATTTCTGCCCGCCGCTGGCAAAACGAGGATGTATCGAGATTTTATTGATCTCAAGCAAGGGAATCTGAAAGTATCAGAATATGAGAACAAATTCAACTCGCTTTCTTGCTTCGGGCCGGAACTGATTAACACTTCACTTAAAAAGAATGAGATGTTCATAGCAGGGTTGAAAGATGGCCTACAAGTTCAGATGATTGGACATCTAAAACTTCCATTCGTTGATCTAGTGGATATGGCTGTTCGTTATGAAGCACTGGAGAATAGGAAGCCAATTGCTAAAGCTGTACAAACAGGTGGTACTAGTGGGGAGAATCCAAATAAGAGGAAATTCAATCCAAACTGGAACAACAACAAAGGGGTACCTAAGATGGGAGAAAAAGCCAAGGAAAGGTTCAAAGACACCAAATGTCATAACTGCTTGCAGAAAGGACACATTGCCAAATTTTGCACCAAACCAGCAGCAGAAAAGCCACAGCAAACTCAGCAACCGGAGCAACAGCAAACGAAGGGAACAAATGATGTTATTCACCAGAAGTTTTCATGCTATAACTGTCATCAGCTTGGGCATTTGGTTAGAGACTGTCCACTGAAAAGGGCACAGCAACCAAAGGTCTATGCTTTAATGGATAAGGCGCCAACTTCTGAGAATGGGGAAGGAGCTTCAAAAGGTACTTTACTCTTTTTAGATAAAAGGAGTTAATTAACTAGGGTCGACCCCAAGATAATTTAATATGGTTGGATTAAATTAGGATAATATCCAATCACGTTGATACCAGAAAATTGGGATGTAATTCTAAATTGAAGTAAAATTTAGATTTCCTGGAATTAAGGCTGGGCTTGAGGGTTTAAGAAAAGTGAATTGGTAGATTTATGAAAATCAATCAGATTTGTGAATCCCGAAATGGATATCATTAAGTACGTAAACAAAGATTTTGGGAAAATACTTAACAGAGTTAAGTAAATTGACTGATGAGTTGAGAAGGGAATTTGGACGGATATTTTGGTTTTGAATAGGGAATTATTGATGTGTGTTTTATTTATCGATGTGCTCGATGTGTTTTATTTATTGATCTATGTTTATACATATAAGTCGATAACTCTAATCTACTATTTACAAATTTCGAGGACGAAATTTTTATAAGGGGGGTAGAATGTAACGACCCGGACTTTTTATACATCACTGACTATATTTTGATCGTAAATACGTATGTGTAAATACGAGTTTAAATTTCAAACTTTAAAATTTATAATACATGTTAAAATTTGAATGATAGCACTTGCACAAGCACAGCGCTTACAAACACTTGTTTTTGCTATGCATAGATTTATAGCATGATGTGTTATAGCATTTGTTTAAATATATTGTTTATAACAATTATATGTAGCATTTTAAAATGCCATTTTTTCCAATTGTGTTTGTTTGCTTTCAAAGGGTTTTTTTTTTTAAAGCCTTATGCTTTTAAGTTAAAATCTAGTTTTTCCGCAAGGCATTATTTTTACCAAAAGAACTTGTTGAAACCACATCTCATCGACAAAAGCAAGACTTATCAAAACATGCATGTTTCATTAAAACATTAAAACTTGAATATCCACTTTACTTGCATTTACTTGCAAACATGAGTTCATAAACATCGCCTACACCTAGTTGCAACTACACTAGAAGAGCCTAGACTAGAAACTACTTTTAAACAAGGATTTGAGAACTTGTACACTTCACATGACGATGTTTCTTTGTTCAACATTTTCAGTTTCTTAATCTTTTCATTTTCTGAAAATTTCTACTCTTGTGTCCCCAAAAACACTTGCATTCTTGTCAAATATCGGTACTAGAAGGCCACAAAGACATGTACAAACAAACATGTTTCTTCACTACTCTAGTAAGCCTAAAGACATGTTTTTTTAAAGTTTCTTTGCACAAACAATGTCATGGACGTAAGTAAGAATGTGCAGGAAATTTCAGGTTTTGTAATACCTTAGAGGCCAAGGTAAAATACTATATAATTTTTGTTAAATCAAAGTTGTTCATATGAATGAAGTAAGCTAATAGCATGTGAGAAAACTGAGCTATAATGGTACACAAAGGAAGCTACTATTTTTGGCTAGAGTCCTATGATAAATGACATGTAGTACAAGTGCATTTAATTGGTTGTTCTTAGTACACCAATAAGAGTCCTTGCGCAGGGAAATATTTCACATGAAGTGGCTGCTAAGACCATATGAAGTCACAGGATTTTGTGTTGATTGTGTGAGAGAAATATTTTTTTTAAAAGTGGTCTTTCAAATGGCTTGCAAAAACTGAAAACTGTTTTTCTTTGTCTCTTCATTCCTAGACAATATTTTTATCATTTTACACTACTATATAAAGACCATGGCATGAACACTTTCATACACATTCTCAAACAATTCCAAACTAAATCAGTAAGAGGAAACCAGAGAGAAACTCTTAGAGCAAAGGTGAGTAAATCTTTTAACCAAGCTTTACTGTTTTTTTTTCATTTTGATATAAAGTGAATCTTGTGTGCATTGTATTTGTGGAAAAGGGTATGCTCATTTGTATGTTGATCTGATAAAACACTTGTTGCTTGTCACTCAACCTAAGTACAAATGGTTTATAAAACTGTGTGATACTGGATGACCATCATATTCTGTTTTTCTTCTTTTTCTGTTGAACTGTGTATCATAGCAATGGTGATCTGTTGATTCATGTTAGAAACTAGATGTTGGTGTGTTTTCAGGAATCTTTTTAATAGCCTAGGATGTTTTTAAGTGGCAAATTCATTTCAAAATATACCCTGTATATTAAGAAACAGCAACACAGCAGGTATACTTCCAAACTCTTTGTACAAACATATTTTCAAAATTGTTTTTAAATCCAATTAAATACATGAATCGAATCACGGTGGAAAATGAGGATTTTTGGAAGTAGTTTCGTGATTTTTAATGTCCTGGATAGTCGGGAAATGATAGATGACCAGAAAATGGAATCTTGCCAAATTCCGATCATCCAATTGATTTGGGTTCGAGTGGATGATGATGGAGCAGCGTTCTGGATCGGGTAATCAGGGAAAAATACTAGAAAAATTTTCCAATGTATAGATTGTGTGAAATTGGGGGAAATAGGGTTTAAGTGGGTTGTTTGGGTTCGGTTTTTCTCCGTTGAACTGCTCATCGTCGGAGCAGTTATCGAGGTACGGTCAGGGGGGGTTGGCCGCGTCTGGGTCTGGCGATGGTGTGGTGATGAGGCGGTGGTGGCTCATGGGCCTGAAGTGGAGCAGCGATGGGTTTTCCCCGATGATGACAGTTGTGGAATTTTGAGTGGGCCGGTGATTTTAAGATGGACGTCGAGGTGGAGCCAGTGGAGCTCGCCGTCGTGATCAGGAAGGAAGAACGGACTTGCGTGGTCGGTCGCTGCTGGATGAAGGCGCCGGAACCGAGTGTGTACGTGCACAGCTTGGTGATGCACAAGGAAGAAGACGTTGGATTTTGCTATGTGATCGGTCAAGTAAAATGCTGATGGATTTAGTGATTTTCATATGATTCCCTGGTGTGGCACTTGGGTTTGTCACTTTGTTTTTCCAGAGTGTTGGCACTTTGGATTTTAGAGGTTTGGCACTTGAGTTTTTCCTAGGGTAGTGGCACTTGTTTTCGGCCTTAATCACCAAGTCTTGGCACCCTAGTTTAGTACATAGCACCTTGTTTTTATATAGTTTTTAACCTGAGTTAATTTGAAATCATGTGAACATTATAAAGCGAAGTTTCATTAAAATTTTGTTTAAGCGTTAAAATTTTAAATTCAAAATTTTAAGTGAAACCCAATATACAAATGGATTAGAAAAAGCATTATTAGTAGAACAGGCCAAGAAGAGGGGAAGCAAGTGAATCAGGAATCGATAATTATTGTCGAGTAATACGAAACTAAGTTAGTTATGAAATTTAGTTTATAATTAATAATTTAAATTTATTTTAATATAAATAATTATAGTACCCTTTGGATTCTATTTTCAAGCAAATGGAATAGAGATGTTTTGTAGATGCTAAACTTTTATCAAGTCTAAAACTGTAAGTCAAAACCTTTGTCATCACAATATAATTCATATTGTACTGTTCTGAACTGATAAATATAAACTGTACTTTTATCTGCTTAAATTTGTAATTTCAAAAGGAATTGTTCGTAATCATTTCAAAGTACCGGATAACATTTCCACTTTGAATCGGTTGTACGCTACGCGTCAGAGGTATATAAAGTTGAAGACGGTGTTATGCAAGGACTATATTTTTATATAGTGCCTTCGGTTTGTTCAAACCCAGAACAACTTGTATGGACGAGTGTCCGACAAAGTAATTCCAACTGGTCACGTACGTTGATCTTTTCAAACGTAGTTATATGGTGGCAGAGGAATTCGTTTCTCTCGCCGTATACCTGTAATCTATTTTTGAGGACGTCAATTAGTGATCGGAAGGTCTGGACGATGTGGCACTCAAAGAAATAAACCAGAAATGATGACGTTAGTCTAGCCTCAAGCCTCACACCCAGGAAATGACAAAAATCGGGCAGGCAGCATGGCTATGTGGGTCGCTCCCATTAGGGTGTAGTATCACCTATCTAGAGAAATTCTTATTGTTTCTTAATCTATCGATTCTGCCCATTCGGGGATGGTTGCCGTACACAACCATCGGTGATATACATTCGATACACTCAAGCGAAATGAGTGGTCGGTCATGTGAGTGCCGGGTTGCAAGAAGTTCTTGTTAAACCCAGATGTATTTGCCTCTAGAGATACATCAGCGGAAGGTGGACCCATACCTTGTCAAGTTGGAAAATCAATTTCCATAAGCGCCAAGCGTGTTTTGTTTGTATACTATATTGGAAAATGTGAGATGCAAGCATTTTCCTAGATTCTAATTTATTTGTGAAAAATCAAATAAACATTTTGATAATGTCTGGTTTAAAGAATACAAAAGTGTTTTGATCTCATAAGAAAAAAAAAACCGTTCAGTATTCACAACATGGTCTTATGAGATATTTTCTTTGAACTGTTTTAAACTGTTTACTCATACCAGTCCCCTGACTGACCCGGAGTTTATTTTTCTGTGTTTTCCCTTAAACTCTTGGGTATTCATAACGCTTGTTATGAATAGACAAGTGAATCAGGATTTGGATAAACTTGTGAAGCTGGAATGAAGATTTTGCTGTGCGCTGGTTCATCTATCTACTGTATAATTAAGTCTGTCAGTTGATCACCTATGATATGTATAATTACTGATGTACTATGAATGGCTTGTATCACAAGGCCTATGATGATCTGATGTAATATATTCCACTGTGTAATATTATAAAGTATTATCTTTTGTGAAAATTCCGCTGTGAGATTCTGATGTTTCTGTGTTTTATCTTCTATCTATTCTCATTTCTTATTAATGGCACAACTTGAGATGTGTTCGAAAGTTGGGTCGTTACACAAGTGATCATTTCGTAGTTAATACATGACACGGGTTGGGTTACTAGTACAGGTGGTAGAGGCGCATTTCTGTTTTTGTTTCTGTTAGGGAGGTAAAAGCCCATTACTATTTCTGTAAAGATCACCCTGTTTCTGTTTCTGTTTCTGTTTGGACATTAGGATAACACCTAATTCTGTTATACTAGTACTAGTGCAAAGAATGTTAAACATGCGATTCTATACGTAGTTTATCTGGTTAGCATAGTTTATCTTGTTACCGTAGTTTATCTGGTTAGCATAGTTTATCTTGTTATCTTAGTTTAACTGGCCTATTTGTCATCATCCTTATGTTTACTTTCAGTTTATACATGTCATGTTATCTTTACTTGTTTCTATGCTGAAAGTCACCAGGACTTACCAGTCTTTATGACTGACCCATTTTCTTTCGCCTCTTTTTCTTCCGTCCCCCCCCCCCAAGGTTCTCAAGGAGGAAACACTACTACTTAGTTTGGACTTCTTTCTGCTTCAAGATCATCATATATGGCTTGGACCTTTCTTGGCTATGGCTGCTTTACTGTTTTACTTGGGGAATGATTTATGACTATGGTTTTATGCTTCTTTACTATTGCAAGACAGATTTCGATGTAATGGATTTAATGGCATTTTGATGTAAAAGGCTTTAAACCTTTCTATGTTTTAAAGCAATGAAATTTGGTTCTTCTTCCGCTGTTTTATACGTTCTGTCTTGTAATATTTCTGTGTCTGTTTATCTAGATAATGCTCCACCAAAGCTAGTGCATTCCCTTTGTGAGTGACCCTAGCGGAGGTGGGGTGTAACACCTGGTATCAGAGCAGAAGGTTACCAGACTGAGCAAAAGTTTTTAAAACCTTTTGAAATTATTTTCAAAACCATTTACAAAGAAACATTTTTCAAGAAATTTTTTATTTTTAAAGGCTATTCACCAAAGGCCATTAGCATTACCCTTTTTTTCCTTGTTTGAATCCCTTTTCCTTTCTTTGCTCCATCTGTAGTCATATTAGTTCCATTTGCGACTAATCTTATTTCAAGCTTTGTAGGGTTGTCGTGCGATGGAGGTAGTTCTCGAGAGACCTGTTAACACGTTATATAAGAGGGGATAAGAGTGGTTAAGGTGAATGAGGCTCAAAACAAGAAGGTAGAAATGTTTCTGTAGGAAAGTCTAATTTATCTTTCTATCCTGTTCGTACCTTTTTTGATTGTGGTACATCGCATCCTTTTTATTTCTGCTTCGATAGTTGAGTCTCTGCACCTTAGTTCTAGCATAGTAGAGGATCCCAATTTTTTTTTCTCAAATCTTGTTGGGGAATCGCCTCATTTATTCATGACTTTTTTGGATTTGAGAATGTCTATGCTAAGCATTGAGTTTAGAAGAAATGCTTATGTTTTTAGGCTACGGGTCGATTCTAGGGATGGAATGGTTATCCAGTAATGGTGCCATTCTTGAGTATGAAAAGTGGGTAGTTAGACTCTTGACTTGCCGTGGTAATACCCTCGAAGTCTAGTGTAACCCTTAGGATTCTACCATGCTTAGTTACCTAGAATCTCTTGATACATTTGTTGATCCCGAGTAGTGTTTGCCACTAAGGTGGATGGTTCATTTCGCTTATGCATGAGTTATAGGAAATCACCTTAGTAAGTACATTTGGCAACATGGTTGACATCTGTTTATTTGCAAGAGATAATTCTTCTGCATGGAATACCCTAAAAACGAGGTCTAGGATTCACTAGTGAATTTTGGAGAGATTGCATGAAACCATGAGTACGGAGTTATGTTTGAGCCGAGTGTACTAGAAGGAGGATAAGGGAAAATGGGACGAGAGACAACAGTGAAATGAGTTCCAACTCATATTTTGGAAACAATAATTAAGAGGCTACAAAATTATGAAGTTAAAGACGGACAAAGCACAATGGAGTTAAGCTCAAGGAAATGCGACTTAGAAGATTGAAAATTAGATACACGCATTATATCTCTTTTAAAGAGTATATCCTTGATCCCTCTTTTCTTGTATAGCTTACATGCATGCTATCTTTTATTTATATCCTCTCGGTCCTATTCCCAATCTTATTTCTGTTGCAAACCCCATAAGGAGTATGACTCATCTGGTTGTGATATATGTTGGGGTTTGAGGGTGTCCGTTGGGTTGACTAAACTTTTTGGGCTTTATAGGATATGGGTTGGTTTTAGGAAGGGATTTCTTGCGACCTAAAAGGAGTTTATCATGCTTGGTTTCCTAGAATCATATATATTGGTTTTGGGCTGGTGTTTAGGGCACAAAGTTTTTCTTTACTTGCTTCTATCATTTGGTTATACCTTTAGGTAGGAACTAATGGATGTTAACATGTGTTTGAGACATGTTATGGTTGATGGTTGCAAGGGGTTGCAAGTGGTTGCTAGTTGTTGCTCGTGGATGCATGAACACACATTAGGCACTAGATCGGCTCAGTCACATCTCATATTGCATATGCATGAGTGTTTATACTTGTTGATGGATGAAATTGAATGTGCTATCATGTGGATGTTGCATATGGATGGATGTTTGTGCACACATATAGTGTTAGTGTGACTAGGACAATTTGCATACATGTTGGACTCATAACACTAAACATATTTTTTTTTTGATATCATGGGGAACCTTAAGATCGCAGTATACAGATCACTGTATACATTGATACTCACTTAAGTAAACTCCACGCCGTGTGTCTACCCCGCTATTGTTTAGTCGTCGCACACGGATGCGTAACGTCCTAGCCCCCTAAGTGGTTCACAGCGGGATTCGAACCTGCCCGCACACAGTGCTTAGATCCCCATCTCCCAACTCCTGAACCACCCAAGCTACGAACGGCGGGTGGCACTAAACATATTTTGCATTAAGAAGATCAATCAGGCCTGATCATTTGCATTAGATAGGAACATATACACACACTCTCTACATATGTTCATACAGCATTAAAAATCTCTTAAGAATGATGGATGCCTGTGATTGATGATTGAGTAGAAGGATGATTGGATGGTAGGACACATTCTTCTTAACTTGAAGATTTCGGGGACAAAATCCTTTAAGGAGGGGAGAATGTAACAACCCGAATTTTAATAACATGCTGAAACTAGAAATCAGGGTATAATTAAATTTTAAAGTGATAATCATGGGAAATGGGTTGAGCCATTGCGTTCGTCTCGAAATTCTGCTTGGAAAGGAGTCTGAGTTTGCGAGAATTGGAGTCCTTATGAGGGAGATATGACCCTCCGAAATTTCAGGAATTTTCAGAATCAAAAACAACTCGAAATTCGAATTCGAAATTCGAATTCAAACCCCAGAACAGGCTGGGCGGGAAAATTCCCGCCCATGGACCAGGTCGACCTGGGGGTCGACCATAGTGTCGACCTCCCAGGGACCAGGTCGACAATGGTGTCGACCTGGGGGTCGACCTGCCTCCCGAACCCACTTTTTGAACCAGATGCATTCTGATGTATTTAGACTCGTTTTCTGTCCAGATCCGTCTGCCTAATCCTATATAAACAGCCGTCAAGCCTCATTCTCTTTACACCATTCTTCTCTAACCTTATGCTGCTCAAACTCTTGATGATCATGGCTTCTTCTTCCTCCTCTAAATTAAATCAATTAAATTAAAACGCGAAGACTATTTCTTGAAGACTACGGCTAGGAATTGCATATTTGGGGATTTGCTTCTACAATCAAATCAAGATTCAATGATTCAACAATTCAACGACAAACTTCTAGACTTGAATTCTACATCTTTCTTTGACCACGATCTGTAAGTTCAAGTTACTTTCAGATAAAAACTGTAAACTTAATATCCATGTTATAAATTGGAATTGGATCTATGTATGATAACTGATTCATATCTATTCTTGTTCATCTTGGATCTTGACTTTCATGAATATTGCTTTGGGCCTATTCATGTTGTAAATCAAACTCTCTCATGACTATAACCTTGACATGCCTATGACGTTGAAACTATTGTTAATGGCCTAAGACTATACCTGTACCTATGACTGTGAACATAAGACTATGCCTATGCCTATGACGGTGAATGTAAGATTGTTGCCTATGACTACAATAAGGACAATTGTGGCTAATCACCTATGATTCTTGACTATGAGAATGATTACCAATGATTATGAACATAAGGCTATTATCTATGACTGTGACTTTGAAACTATTACTGTTAATTGCTTATGACTATTGCCTAGAACTATTTTGGATAATTAACCATGACTATTATGATTAATCGCTTATGGCTCTTAATTATGAGATTTATACCTATGACCATGACTATTGGGGTTAATTACCTGAGACTACTATAGTTGATTGTTCATAGTTGAAACCCATGTTGTACACCGAATTTGCAGTTTGTTGGATCTCATACCTAGGGTGCGACTTGCTTAGTTTATTCGCTATTATGTACACCAAAACCATTGGATCCATTATCCTTGTATTTGGCTTGCATTCACATGCCTATTCTTTTATGTCAACTTTTATCGTGACTATCACCTTATCCTGCCAGATTTGAAATCCTATATGACAATGACGTTGTAACCAGTTATCTTAAGTTATATCATGCTAGTCTTGTAACCCTTTTTATCGCTTTATGCTCGTCCCTTTTGCCTATTATAGTTTTGATGTTGTTCCCTTTATTATAAAATAAAGATTTATTTGTAATATGGATTGGTACACGTTTACATGCGATGGGAATTCGATTTGGGTAGATTAGGCAAAACATGAATTGGTTATGAACATGAATTATGAACTTGATAAAAGGCAAAACTTGAAAGATGAACATTGTTATAACTTGAATCTGGATGTGGGCATGAAACCTGCCTTGAAAACTTGTCACGAACTTGATTTGAAATTTGAACATGGACATGACACTAGAATGAACATGAAAATGGCCAACTCGAGGTTAGGTTAAGTTTGCAGTGTAATTCTGCCCGGAACCGCCCGGCAAATCCAGTTACTGCAAACAATAGGATCCAATGTGGGTAGTTGGTCATATCACACTTGAAAATCCGAGGTCAGACTGAGTTGTGGTGTAATTCTGCCCGGAACCGCCCGGCATATCCAGTGACCACAACAACAGGTCTGATGTGAGAGGTTGGGGTGCATTAATGAATTAATGCCACATAATAGGGTTAAGTCATGAACCGGTTGAATATACTTAACCAATCTGACACGACGATTTGATAGGGTTAAGTCATGAACCACTTGAATATACTTAACCAATTTGACACGATGATTTGATAGGGTTAAGTCATGAACCACTTGAATATACTTAACCAATTTGACATGATGATTTGATAGGGTTAAGTCATGAACCGCTTGAATATACTTAACCAATTTGACACGATGATTTGATAGGGTTAAGTCATGAACCGCTTGAATATACTTAACCAATTTGACACGATGATTTGATAGGGTTGAGTAATGAACCGCTTGAATATACTCAACCAACTTGACACATGATTCGTAGGCTAAGTCATGAACTTGAACGACAACATTTTGCCAATTTGATATGACACGTTGGCAGGTTAAGTCACGAACTTGAATGACAACACTTGACCAACTTGACATGCTAGACTGATAGGATTAAGTCTCGAATTTAAATGACAACACTTAACCTACTGGACGGAAACACTAGTTACGCGGTCCTTTTCAGCAGTAACACACTAGATGTATCACAGTACCCTGGAACTAGGCAGGGTAGGGCACGATTACTGGGCTGATTGTAAGCGACTAGAACGATGGCTGAGTTGGTGTGCCATTGTAGGTTCAGGCGGACTATGGTCGTGCACGTAGTCCGGAGTTGAAAAGCAGGCATTGGACACCAGTAGGTTTACACTGTGCGTGCTTGATTCGTGTCAGTGGTTGGCACTCTAGGGCTTCATACACCCTATGGTGGACCTAGCACAGGTAACTACATTTGTGATAGGGCCGTATGACACAGACACATGACGAGCTAGAACTTGTAGGGAGCCGATCGATTAATAGATCGTTTCGTGGGACCAAGTAATGGGTCATTTCATGATATTGGGCAAGGGATCATTCCATAATTAATACATGACACGGGTTGGGTTACTAGTACAGGTGGTAAAGGCCCATTTCTGTTTATGTTTCTGTCAGGGAGGTAAAAGCCCATTACTATTTCTGTAAAGATCACCCTGTTTCTGTTTCCATTTCTGTTTGGACATTAGGATAACACATAATTCTGTTATACTAGTACTAGTCCAGAGAATGCTAAACATGCGATGTTATACGTAGTTTATCTGGTTAGCATAGTTTATCTTGTTATCTTAGTTTAATTGGCCTATCTTGTCATCATACTTATGTGTACTTTCAGTTTGTACATGTCATGTTATCTTTACTTGTTTCTATGCTGAAAGTCACTAGGACTTACCAGTCTTTATGACTGACCCGTTTTCTTTCGCCTCTTTTTCTTCCGTTCCCCCCAAAGGTTCTCAGGGAGGAAACACTACTACTTAGTTTGCACTTCTTTCTGCTTCAAGATCATCATATATGGCTTGGACCTTTCTTGGCTATGGCTGCTTTACTGTTTTGCTTGGGGAATGATTTTTGACTATGGTTTTATGCTTCTTTACTATTGCAAGACAGATTTCGATGTAACGGATTTAATGGCATTTTGATGTAAAAGGCTTTAGACCTTTCTAGATTTTAAAGAAATGAAATTTAGTTCTTCTTCCGCTGTTTTATATGTTCTGTCTTGTAATATTTCTGTGTATGTTTACCTAAATAATGCTCCATCAAAGCTAGTGCATTCCCTTTGTGTGTGACCCTAGCGGAGGTGGGGTGTTACAAACCCATTAGTTGCTGACCAGTCTGCCTAACACAAGCTGAAACCTAAAACAATGATTCCTCCCAAACTGCTAAATCAAATCCTTCATGTGATCAATCTACAAAATCATACACAACCATTTTGACCCAATGAGACAAACCTCGGTACCTTATTCGATCCCCATCAAAATTTATATCCCAAAATGTAAACTCAAGGAATAAATGGTCATACTTGAATTCGGTAAAAATCATGGACATATCCTACATCCCTATGGGCAACATAACAAAATCCGAAAATGATCCGACCACTAGGAAATAAAATATAATTATTATACGATTGATCGATACATAAAATACGAGTCATTACAACAGTTGAGAAGCGAAGAAAATTTCCCAATATATAATTTTCATAGCAAAACTCTAAAATATCAACATGATTTAATTTTGTAATTTCATTAGCATGCATGATCGGTAGTATCAACAAACAATATTCAGCCTAAAAGGTATTTTTGCTGTTCTGGGTAATATGTTCATCATCAAACAATAGTAATTCTATTAGCACATGCAATGATAATCCTTGTATATCTGATCGAAAATGGAATCAGTTATAAATCGGTAAATCATTAACAACATATAGCCAAACAATTTTTCTTCAACCAAACATTTTTAGTTTAAGCGGATTTCTAAAATAAAATGAATTTCACTTCTATAAGTTTACGATATGCATACATGAACCTAAGAGAAGGTTTACAACAAAGATGTAAAACAGTAAAATTGTATAACACAGGAAATTAGACAGTTGGAATTTGATCGTTTCAAAGCAACAAAAACAAATAAAACATGCATTCATTCAAAGATACAAAGCCATAAAAATTCAAACAACATATAATATGAGAGCTTAAATTAACTATTTTAGTTAGGGTTAGACAATTGCAGTTAGGGTTAAATCAACTATTTCAAACAGATATATACAGACAGAATAAAATAAAATCAACCATTGCAATTAGAGTTACATCAACTATTTTAGTTAGGGTGTTTACGCAGAAATACAAAAATAGGATGCATTCAAATTAATATAAAATCAAAATAGAATAATAAAATCGATTTAAAAAATTCATACCTAAATATACCTACATCGTGAGGATCGGAGAGACTTTTGTTGGTTCCTGCAAGGATGTTGAGTGAAGTACAACGACGGAGTTGACAACGAAATTGGGGAAAGCGAATGACGATGTTGAGAGCAAATAAATTTGACCACGATTAAAAGGGAGGAAAATCTTCAGTAGGGATTGAATTAGGGAAAATTAATGAAGCTTAGAATTTTCTAAGTATGAGGGGATAGGAATAGAAAATATATAGGTTATGCGCATATTTTCTTTCCAAACATGTGAATCTGATTTTTTAGCCACACTTATATTACTACTAATCCCCTTTTGGTTGCATATAAACTAAAATACAACCAATTTTTTGCAACTACAAATGTTTTTTCTGGTAGCGCATCATCTGAACCAACGACACTTCCTTTGATTTATTATGATAGGGATGCAAGAAGACGATCTAGGCTCAACAAAAGAAAATGATAACTAAACCAAATATGGAAGGTTCATCTTATTCCTATCAGAGTACAAAAAACTCAGTAGTTTAAATAACAAATACTTTTGAAGAAAGCCTTCCAAACTATATAATAAAAGAAAAGAGTTATGATCCCTTATGATCCAAACAAGCGGAGTATCAATTCATTTCGCATTGGCGCAACCCCTATCCTTGCAACAAAGAATTGACTCAAGGAAGTTGATTCATCCTTAAAGTTATAAAAGGAAATTCCACTCCAAGATAGAGGAATAATCTTTGATCGGAAAATAGAGAAACATTTTGAAAAGCTTGTCATCAAATTGGAATATGTCTTGGATTAGTCCTATAAGCATTAGCAAGCTCATAAAGGGGCAAAAATTTTCCTGTAAGAAGCAAGCTTTAAGGAAACACTTGCTTGTAGCGAGGTTTCCAATAACTACAATATATGATAACATTTAAATTTTGACCAATGATTATCTTAATTATTGGCTCTTAATGAAAAAGTGTCTACATAATAAAAGGAATCTTGGTGGAAACTATTGCCTTTTTCATCAAGCAAATGGTCGTAACACCAACGAATGTCAATCATTTCAACAAAGTATCCAATATTTTCTGAGATATAGGAAATTCAACAAATTCATCAAAATTAAAAAATTCATATTATTGGTTGTGCTCAATAAAGACATGTCTTCATCACAGATTCAAAAATAGAATAATTAATTCTTGATCGGTTAATTCTTGACCGATTAACCTCTAAACAAGATTTAATCTTGATCAATTTACATTGACAAAGAGTAACTTCTTTCCAACTTAAATTTATAAGTTAGCCATGAATAGATTCAATTTTAGTTGGTTTTCCTTAGCAGGATTCAAGTTTGGTCATGTTTTGCTTGATAAAGCTTAACTAAAAAGGGCTTAACTTGAGCAGATCTTGTTGGATATGCCTTTGAGCGGGTTTGGTCAGTTTAATCTAATGATTTTTCCTTGACCAAATCTGGTCAACATTGCCATAAGCAGATTTGTTAAGTAGCCTAATGACTTTGTCTTTAGTAAATCTGGTCGGCTTCTCCTTTGTGCAGGTTTAGTTGGTTTGGCCTAGTGACTTTACCTTGAGCAAAGTAACTTGGCTTTTCCTTAGGCAAATTGTGTCAGCTCTGAGAAGATTTCTCTACATGACTAAAGGATTTACTTGAGTAAACTCATTGGTCGTATTATTTTGTGTTGTTATGATTGCTTTCATGATGATTTTGATGCTATTCTATTGTTTGTTGGGTAAAATAATATTTATTTATGCTTGTCTACAAAGACTTGAATATGTTTTAGGACGAAACCTATAGAGTCACGACTTTTGTTTACTTGCAATTTTTATATGATGCTCTTAACATATTTTTGGACGTGGATTTTAAGTTTCATAATTTTTTAAGCAATTAGATATTTCCTATGAATTTCCCAAGAAAAATTATGTGTTAATTATGCATTCTTGTTATTACAAATAACTAATCTAATTTTTTTCAAAGAGTGGACGGAGCCACTGTCGGATTTTTATAAAACAAAATGGATTTTCTCATGCTTTCACAATTTATATGATTTTCCTAATTTGGCTAAACTTAGAGAATTAAGGCATTAATTAAGGATAATTAATGATTTTCTAGCATTTTGAACTTTACAAATTTGAAAATCCTAAACTGTTGTTCATATCAGAATTTTTATTAATCAATAATGTTTTCCAAATAATAAGTAGTAAAAAGTATTACTTTACTTAGTTAAAAATTTGTTTTCAACTTATTTACTATCAGGCCATCGACCTAATCAATAAGATCTTATTGTTATCTTCACTCTAGAGAAGCTCTTGATATATGGAGTATCATGAATAATGGTGCAGGATGTATCTAGGTTTGTTGACGTTGTCACCATTTCTTATCAGGTTGGTCTTTGCAGCCAGTATCCTTACATTTTAAAAGATGATCTCTCCAAAGGTCTTGTCGCCTTCCTACACGGGTGATTCTTATCGTTGTTGTACATGGGAGATAAGACTATTTCATATATAAGATATGAGGAATACCTCCTATATTGTTTTCAAAGAACCAGGAGTTGTCGCCTCTGTATTTTGAAAGCTTGTCGAGGCTATTGCCTCTACGGTTTTAAAACTTATCGAGATTGTTGCCTCCAATGTTTCCAAAAAATCATAGAGGCCATTACATCTATTCCTTATCATCATCGATATGGTGAACAAGATTGTTTTCAAACATGTTTTCAAAATTCTTCGAGGCTATAACATTTATTCCTTATCATCGTCGACTGGTCGACATGCACTATTTTAACTTTTTTCAATTTGTTATATATCTTATAGGTGGTTAACCCTTGTATATGATCGACAGATATGTAACTACCGTGTTGACCATTTTATAGCTTCGACATTTGGTTAAAGAATCGATATAAACAAGGTCAATAAGGGTTTCCAAGTCTGTTGAATGTCATTATTATCAGTGGGAAACCACATAATTAGTTATATGTTTTTTCCTATGCATTCGGAAAAGGATGCCGTCAGTTTCTTGTTTACGGTAGTTAACCATATCATTACTTATTAAGTTCTCATTGCGAGTACCATTATTTAATGTTGTTGCTTCTTTTTTTGAACATAGCTAACATATGTTGGAGATACCAATAGGAATTACTTTGGGGATATGCATGTAAATATTTGGGTTACCAATAAATTTGAATATTCTCAGGGTACAAGATTAACATGTATGGGTTCATAGTCATCCTATAGATAAAACTATGGCATGTATGTGATGGTTAACCCACATTCGTAGAGAGGTTCATGTTCATTCTATGGATAAAACTATGGGATGTGCAGTTGATAAACCACGTCCATTGAGGGGTTACCTCAAGAATTTCTATTTTTACAAACCAAAAGGATTGTTAGCCCAAATTTTCTGGGATGGGTAATCTTTATATATATATTATGGGATGGGTGATCTCAACTTATAAAACAAGTTAGTAACTTGTGGACAAGTAAATAACTTATAGATATGGTAGTTGATCATTAATCGTAAGACTATTTGTCAGTGAAACAAGGGTGGTAATTCACTATATGATGCATGTTTGTGCATTATATATATTAATATTATTATTGATTATTCTAACCATTGTGAGTGCAGGAGCACATGATTGGTTATTATATACAAAAATATTAAGTGTAAGGAAACCCTTTCCGCTATGTCATGTGGTCGTGTTAGATATCTATTGGTTTCTGGACAGTAGTTATTATTCATACCAGAATGTTGTTTGATCCAAACTTTTCATTTTTCCACTGGGCTCTGGTAGTCATTTAAGAAAATTAGGAGCAAAATTTCCATGCTCTTCTTCAATAATAACATTCCAAAAGTGTACGAGTGGCATATAAGATATTTAAGGAGTTCTTTTTGTTATGTGTTATTTCTATCTAGATGTATATAAAGGAAAATCTATTTATTGCCTAAAATTTGACTTTGATTAACCTATAGAGCATCTTTATATGTTAGTCTTGAAGATATACTTTGTAATACTTGTATATATTCTGAACGTGGGTTTTGTAAAGGGGAAATGTAGTGAATAACTAAAAATAAATGTTATTTTTAAGAAAAATCATATTCTTGTGTTCTATAATGTTGTAATGCAGCGACATATCTATTTTCTATTATCCAAAGTTAATAATATAGATGACTGCAACATCTATAGTGTTTAGCTTTGAGCATTATAAAGCGAATTGTTACAAATTAGGTTTAGAGTATAGATCTATGTAAACTTAAAAACAATTATTAAAAGAGATTTTTTTAAAACTCAAACCTAAAATATACTAGGATATGTGATAACGATATTACAGCATATTTGTATATGTATTTATCCCCACTCCATTAGACCATCCTTCAATATCGTATGTTGGTTCATATGTAGATAAAGGAAGTAAGATATAAAGGGAAAGAGTGGAATAGTGAATCTAGGTGGTAAAATCACCATTGTTAATGGAAATGCTCAACCTAATACTTGAGTAATCAAGGTCGTCGAGCTAATAAGAATAAAGGTGTTGCCTCCTGGCTATTAGATATGGGGAATTTGTATTAATTATTTATTAACATGATGCAAGCTGGAGCTACTGCTGGTATCACTGGAGAGAATGCTGCTAATTCTAGAGGGGCTAATCCTATGGTTAAAAAAATAGCTATGTAAATATCAATGAGGTTTCACCAGACTCGAAAGAAAGCTTTTCCTGATATAGAGGATATTATCGACATAGAGAATTGGTTGTTGCATTGCGAGAGGATCTTCGTGGATTTGGGATGAATACAGATGTGAAGAAAAAAGATTGGCTTCGAGGTAATAAAAAGTAATTGTATCGCACTGGTGGATTAGAGTTACCGTAGGGATACCAAAGGTGGAGATAACATGGGCAGGATTTCAGAGGTGGTTATAGAAGGGTATATCTCTATGGTTGCTAAGTCAATGTTGTTAAGGAAGTTTGTAAAGCTGAGGTATATCAATGATTGAGTATGCCAATAGGTTTGAGGAATTATCATAATAATTTATGGTACCATCAAAACTATGTTCAATATGAACGAGAAGTTTATCCAGTGACTAAATCCTGAGATTGCTAAGATGATGATGCCACACTTGAGGGTTCCTTGCCACATTGTTGTTGAGATGGCCATTAGGTATGAAGAATTGCTTGATTTGTTTGGTGATGAGAAGCTAGTTGATGCTCAATTTCTCAAGTAAAAAAGAAAGTTCTTCAAAGGAAGAGCAACTTGGAAGGAAGGTATTGCTAAGAAGAGCTAAGACGAAGTTGTTTGTCCGAAGTGTGATAAGAAAAGCCATTAATCTAATGAGCGTCGATTAAGCTAGGTTAAGGTAGTTGGAAAATGAATGTGAGAAGCTTTTATTGCAACCACATAAACACTATAAGAAAAGACATCCAAAGGCAGCTAAAGAGAATTAGTGTTCTAAAACCATCTTTATCTAACACGACTACTACTGAGAAGGGAAAATCTATGATGGCAGGTATGCTTTTGATTCATAGCATAACTGCTAAAGTAAAGTTTGATACTGGTGCATAGCATTTACTTCCTTTAGGGTAGCTAATCCTATAAGAGGTTATGCACCTCTATGGATGAGATGAGATAACTTAGACTTTGAATTGCTAGGTTATACTTTTGCATATAGTTTATATTTGATTGTTTTTTGTGCACTATGGAGTAATTTTGTGTGTGGATTAGTTGAACCATTATGATGCTTGAACATTTTTCTAAGATAGAAAATATCATTGAAACACTCTAGTTGTACTAATTGAATCATTTATTCAACATTGAGTGCATATTCGCATACTTTTGCTTTGTTGGGTGCATCGAAATTAGAAGACGAAGTCATGTTTTCTGTTGTTAAGGAGTTTGTATATGTTTTTGAACTAGCTATGGGCTTACCAGGGATGAGAGCTATAAAGTTCAAAATTGACTTTGTACCTCAAGCTATTCAGTCAACTAGCTTGCATGATGATGCTCACAGAGATAAAGGAATAGAAGGTGCATCAAGTGGAATCATAAGGAAAGAGTTTCTTCTAGCCAAGCAGTTCACCATGGGTACCAACTGCGATGTTTGTGGTGAAGGCAAAGTTGAAACTGTGCATTGATTACTACTATCTCAATGAGAATATGATGAAGAATAGTATCCTTTGATGGGAATATAAGATCTGTTTGATCAGTTGAGTGGATTTAGATTGTTTTCTCAGTTAAATTTTGCTATTAGATCTCATCAACTATAGGTAGTTGAAGATAGTATTACATTGATGATATTTTGGACAAGATATGGTTTCATATGAATGGATGGTCGCCTACTTTCTTTATTGATTCAATTTTTTCAAGAGTGCTTGGATAGATTCATGTTACTTTTCATTGAATAAGCTGGTGTATTCCAAAGACGAGAAGGACCATGGGATTCATCTTTAGATTGTGCTTGAGACTTTAAGGCAACATCACCTGAAAGATAAATTCTTTAAGTGTCATTTTTGAGAGAAAAAGGTGAATTTTCTTGGTCATGTAGTTTTAGGCGAATAGTTATGTGTAGATTCAGCTAAGATTAAGGCTATCAATAGTTGGAGAGTCTAGGAAGTATTACCGAGATTAGGAGTTTTCTTAGATAGACTTGATACTACTGGAGACTCATTAAAGATTTCTCCTGGGTATCAGTGCCACTTACTAGGTTGACCAAGAAAGACGTTAAATTTGTTTGGTCAAGAAAGTGCGAGGAGCATTTCAAAATTTGATGTGTCTGTTGACCAATGCTCCTGATTTGATAGTGCCAGATGGTAACTAGGATTTGGTAGTTTACATTGATGCTTATGGAACTGGATTAAGAGTTGTTTTTATGCAAAAGAATAAAGTGATTGCATTGCTTTTAGGCATCTTAGACTACAAAAGGTAAGATAACCAACTCATGAATTGGAGTTAGAGGTTGTTGATTTCACTTTAAGGATTTGGACACATTGCATTTTAGAAGAAAGATTCGAGTTGTTAACGAATCATAAGTCTTTGAAGTACTTATTCTCTTAGAAAGATTTTAATTTGAAATAGTAGAGATAGCGTTGATCATCAACTAAGAAATGATAATAAATTTGTTAATACCTCAGCAGGAAAAATCATGATATGGTGTTAGCTAGTTGACGGAATCGAAAGATTTAGAGGTATTAAGTACTTATGATGTGCAGATGAGAACGACAGTGAGCCCAGGCATGGTATAACTATGATGTCATGTTTGAAAGTTCGACCAGCTTTGATCGAAAGGTTTTCTTCTAAGAAGGAAGAAGATCTAATATTGGATAAAAGGAGTACGAGACTCCAAGTTGGAAAAGACATGAATGATTTGAAAATTTTCAGTCTTGAATATAAGGGATGGTCGAGGGAGAAGGGAAGATTGCGCGTTCCAAATATTGAAAACCAAGGAGGGGGAAGTTTTTAAAGAGCTCTATCGATGTATGTTCACAATTCAAGATGCATCAAGATATAGTGCATAGTTTCTTCTACGAAGGAATGAAAAGAGATGTATGCTTATGGGTGAAAAAATATATGAATTTTAACAAGTAAAAACTGAGTAGTGTATTATTGTTTCAGCTTTTAGATGTTCCTGTTTAGAAATGAGATTCGATATCCATGGATTTTATTAACACCTTGCTAAGGTCTAGAAGTGGGAATAAGATTATTTGGATCTTAGTAGATAGATTGACTAAGATTACCCATTTCATTCGTGTTAAGTCATTTAGGATGGTGCTTGTGTTAGAGGAATTGTTTATGAACAAAATAGTTATAGACTTCGTAGAACTCCTAGTAGCATAGTTAGTGATAGGGATTCACTATTCGCTAGCGAGTTCTGAAGAGTCTTAGAATGTTTTAGGAACCAAACTCAGGTTGAGTACTTCTTATCACCAACAAACGAATCGAAAAACAAAGAGTCAACAGGGTACTTGATGATTTGCTGAGAGCTTTCATTCTAGATTTTGATGGGTCATGGGAGAACCATATACATCTAGATAAATTTTCCTATAATAAAATTTATCAGAGTGGATAGGAATGGAACTATTTGACACATTATACGAAAGATTATACAAGTCACCAACTTGTTGGTTAGAGGTCGAAGATGGATTAGTCAAAGATCCAGATTAGGCTAAAGAAGTCGTAGAGAAGATTAAGTTAATCTTAGGCTGAATGAAGGAAGCTCAGTTGAGTCAGAAGTGTTGCACAGATAAGAGGCGTAAAGATCTTGAGTTCTCTGTTATGGACTAGGTTTTCATTAAGGTATCATCGATGAAAGATGTACTATGATTTGGAAAGTGGGAAACTGACATCCAAATTTGTTTGACCTTTTCCTATCATAGAAAGGATCAGGAGGCACGCGTAATGAGCAGAATTACCAGATATAGTGCAATTATTCATAATGCTTTTTATGTTTATCATTTTCAGAATTATGTGCATGATCCATGGGCTAGTATAAATCCAATGGTATTGGAGAATTTAACGATATAACTGGATTTGACTTTTGTAACACAACTAGTTTGAGTTGTGGCTAAAGATGAGAAGAGATTAAGGAATAAGGCAATCATATTGGTAATAGTCTAGTGGGGTGACAACAAGAACGACATACTTGGAAGACAAAGGACATGATTAGAGATACTTATCTTGACCTACTTCAGGCTTATGAGATGGGCAAAATAGGGAACACAAGGCATTTCATATACATAACCTTCAACCATTCATTTATATGCTTTCATTTCAGTTTAGAAAACCTTAAAACTTAAGCTTAGTAGGTTGGCCATCAGAACCTAAAACAAGATAAGGAAATCTACGGAAAAGCTAGATGAAATCAAGCTTAGAATAAAGCTATAACAAATTCTCAACTCTTTTATCAAATCTACGGTGAATAATGAATCTACCCATCATTTGATTTGGTTATTGTTAATATTTGAATTATTTTTTTTTTGTGTGTTTTCATAATTGTTTTCGTGATGATTTTGGCGCTATTCTATTGCTTGGGTAGAATAATGTGTGTTTATGCTAGTTTGCATAGTTTTGGATATGTTTTAGGAAGAAACCTATAGATCTACATCTTGGATTGACCTATAGTTTTTATACAATGTTCTTAACATTATTTTAAGATGGATTTTAAGTTTCTTAATTTTCTAAGCACTTAAGGATTATATATAAAATTATTAAAGAATAACATGTGTCAATTGCTAATTTTAATTATTAAAAATAATTAAATAATAATTTTTGATCTCAAATTTCTATACAAGGCAGAGATGCTTACTCCTGGATTTTTGTGAATTTTTGGTTTTTTCGCATGTTTTTACCATTTACTATGATTTTTCTAAGTTGGCTAAACTAAGGGAGTTATGACATTAATTAAGGGTAATTAATGATTTTCTAATGCTTTAAATTTTAAAAACTAAATAGCTTGAATTGTTGTTTGGAAAAGAATTTTATCAACTAATAACATTTTGCGAACAACGTGGAGTAGGTAAAAAGTATTACTTTACTTAGCCAAAAATCAATTTTCAGCTTATTTACTATTAGACCAACGACTTAGTCGATAAGATCTTATAGTTGTTGTCAATTTTAATAAGCTTTTGATAAATGAAATATTACAAACCATGGTAGAGGATTATTCAGGTGTATCGCTATCATCACCACTGCTTATCGGTTGGGTGATTGTTGCACGTATCCTTACTTACATTTTAAATGATAACATCTCTACAGAGACTTATCACCTTCGTACATAGGTGACTCTTTTCGCTGTTGTACATACGCAATGCAGTTATTAATGATATAAGATATGAGGCTTACCGCCCCTGTTGTTTTCAAAGAACTAAGGGTTGTCATCTCTACATTTTTAAATCTTTTTGAGGTTATCTCCTCTATTGTTTCAAACCTTATCGAGGTTGTTGCCTCCAATGTTTTCAAAATAGCTTTGAAGTTATTACCTTTATTCCTAGTTATCATCGATAAAGTCAACAATACTTATTGTCAAACTTAAAATGCTTTGAAGCTATCACCTCTATTCCTTATTGCCATTGACTTGACCGACAAGCACTACTTTAACTTGTTTTCGAACTATTTTAAATCCTATATGTGGTTATCCTACGTATATGATCGATGGACGTTTGACTACTGAGTTAGTCAATTTTAATACCTTTGACACTTAGTTAAAGAGTCACTATGGACAATGTCTACAAGCAATTTCGTGCCTGTTGAATGTCACTACTGTCGATGGGAACAACATAGTTACTTATATGTTTTATCGATCCTGTCAAAAAAGGTTGTTGTTTATTTCTTATTTGTAATAATTAACCATATCATTACTTATTAAGTTATTAACGGAGATTCCATTATATTATGTTGTTGCTTTTATTATTTGCATGTGATTTAACATATATTAGAGTATTAATGGCAATTAATTAGTCATGTTTGTTTTAGGGATACCAATGAGAACTCATTTTTACATTAGGGATACCAGTGGGGATAAAATGATCGTGTAAAT
>JASFAX010003860.1:30000-32500 GCA_030737875.1 Allium sativum
GAAAAAATCCAGCCAAAACCAAGCTTTCCTGTAATTGCCCACATTTCAGCATGGTTCTAGCTAGATTTGGCCAGTTTTCGGAAAAACTGGTGAAATCCAACCAAAACCAAACTTTTCCGAGATCGCAACAAAAATATTTTTAAAAATATTTTTAAAAAATTTGGGGAGGGCACTTCCATCGAAAACATTTTCAAAAAAATTTTTTTTTAAATTTTTTTTTTTTTAAATATTTAAAAATTAATATTTTTAAATATTTAAAAAAAAAAAAAATATTTCTCCGAAAAATCCACACAAAAAAAATTTGTTGATCGACCAATGTTTCAGCTTGCGTTTTGCCTGATCCATTTTGGTCGATCCTTCCCCTTCCTCCTCCTCCTCACCCTCCCCCCCCAATATAGGAATATATGGAATTTAGCCTAATATGACCCCGGTAGTCCAAAGTGTCTCTGCTACGTAGGTAAATCCGACCACATTTTTTTTTGTGGTTTTACCATGTAGTCACTGGGTTTTTGAGTGATCCGCATGTGTTTTCCGAATCTGGCACTTTGCCAAGTGCCAAATCTGGTACTTTGGCAAATCTGGTACTTTGCCAAATCCAAGGCGTGCCAAGCCCGATGCGCACACGTGAAAATTCAATGTTTCACCGTGTTTTTCAGCCTGGTACTTTGGCAAACCTGGTACTTTGCCAAGTGCCAAATCTGGTACTTTGCCAAATCCAAGCTGTGCCAAGCCCGATGCGCACACGTGAAAATCTAACGTTTCACCGTGTTTTTCACCATTTTTTGAGTGCCAAATCTGGTACTTTGGCAAATGTGGTACTTTGCCAAATCCAAGGCGTGCGGAGCCCGATTAGCACACGCGAAAATTCGATGTTTCACCGTGTTTTTTAGCCTGGTACTTTGGCAAACCTGGTACTTTGCCAAATGGCAAATCTGGTACTTTGCCAAATCCAAGGCGTGCCAAGCCCGATTAGCACACGTGAAAATTCAATGTTTCACCGTGTTTTTCAGCTTGGTACTTTGGCAAACCTGGTACTTTGCCAAGTGCCAAATCTGGTACTTTGCCAAATCCAAGGCGTGCGGAGCCCGATTAGCACACGTGAAAATCCAATGTTTCACCGTGTTTTTAAGCCCTTTTTGAGTGCCAAAATCTGGTACTTTGGCAAATCTGGTACTTTGGCAAATCTGGTACTTTGCCAAATCCAAGGCGTGCCAAGCCCGATGCGCACACGTGAAAATTCGATGTTTCACCGTGTTTTTTAGCCTGGTACTTTGGCAAACCTGGTACTTTGCCAAGTGCCAAATCTGGTACTTTGCCAAGTGCCAAATCGTGCGGAGCCCGATTAGCACACGTGAAAATTCAATGTTTCACCGTGTTTTTCAGCCTGGTACTTTGGCAAACCTGGTACTTTGCCAAGTGCCAAATCTGGTACTTTGCCAAATCCAAGGCGAGCGGAGCCCGATTAGCACACGTGAAAATTCAATGTTTCACCGTGTTTTTAAGCCCTTTTTGAGTGCCAAATCTGGTACTTTGCAAAGTGCCAAATCTGGTACTTTGCCAAACCCGGTACTTTGCCAAAACCAAGCCGTGCCGAGCCCGATGCGCACACGTGAAAATCCAATGTTTTACCATGTTTTTCAGTCTTTTTTGAGTGCCAAAATCTGGTACTTTGGAAATTTGGTACTTTGCCAAATCCAAGGCGTGCCGAGCCCGATTAGCACACGCGAAAATTCGATGTTTCACCGTGTTTTTCAGCCTGGTACTTTGGCAAACCTGGTACTTTGCCAAGTGCCAAATCTGGTACTTTGCCAAATCCAAGGCGTGCCAAGCCCGATGAGCACACGTAAAAATTCAATGTTTCACCATGTTTTTAAGCCTTTTTTGAGTGCCAAATCTGGTACTTTGCAAAGTGTCGAATCTGGTACTTTGCCAAACCTGGTACTTTGCCAAAACCAAGCCGTGCCGAGCCCGATTAGCACACGTGAAAATCCAATGTTTCACCGTGTTTTTCTCTATTTTTTGAGTGCCAAATCTGGTACTTTGGCAAATTTGGTACTTTGCCAAATCCAAGGCGTGCCGAGCCCGATGAGCACACGTAAAAATTCGATGTTTCACCGTGTTTTTCAGCCTGGTACTTTGCCAAGTGCCAAACCTGGTACTTTGCCAAATCCAAGGCGTGCCAAGCCCGATGAGCACACGTAAAAATTCAATGTTTCACCATGTTTTTAAGCCTTTTTTGAGTGCCAAATCTGGTACTTTGCAAAGTGCCGAATCTGGTACTTTGCCAAACCTGGTACTTTGCCAAAACGAAGCCGTGCCGAGCCCGATGCGCACACGTGAAAATCCAATGTTTCACTGTGTTTTTCACTATTTTTTGAGTGCCAAATCTGGTACTCTGACAAATCCAAGGCGTGCCAAGCCCGATGCGCACACGTCGAAATCCAATGTTTCACCGTGTTTTTCAGCCTCGTACTTTGGCAAACCTGGTACTTTGTCAAGT
>JASFAX010000395.1:7500-10000 GCA_030737875.1 Allium sativum
CTATTTTCGAAAAAACCGGAAAAATCCAGCCAAAACCAAGCTTTCCTGTAATTGCCCACATTTCAGCATGGTTCTAGCAAGATTTGGCCAGTTTTCGGAAAAACTGGTGAAATCCAACCAAAACCATACTTTTCCGAGATCGCAACAAAAATATTTTTAAAAATATTTTTAAAAAATTTGGGGAGGGCACTTCCATCGAAAACATTTTCAAAAAATTTTTTTTTAAATTTTTTTTTTTTAAAATATTTAAAAATTAATATTTTTAAATATTTAAAAAAAAAAAAAAATTTCTCCGAAAAATCCACACAAAAAAATTTTGTTGATCAACCAACGTTTCAGCTTGCGTTTTGCCTGATCCATTTTGGTCAATCCTTCCCCTTCCTCCTCCTCACCCTCCCCCCCCAATATAGGAATATATGGAATTTAGCCTAATATGACCCCGGTAGTCCAAAGTGTCTCTGCTACGTAGGTAAATCCGACCACATTTTTTTTTGTGATTTTGCCATGTAGTCACTGTGGTTTTGAGTGATCCGCATGTGTTTTCCGAATCTGGCACTTTGCCAAGTGCCAAATCTGGTACTTTGTCAAATCTGGTACTTTGCCAAATCCAAGGCGTGCGGAGCCCGATTAGCACACGTGAAAATTCAATGTTTCACCGTGTTTTTCAGCCTGGTACTTTGGCAAACCTGGTACTTTGCCAAGTGCCAAATCTGATACTTTGCCAAATCCAAGCTGTGCCAAGCCCGATTAGCACACGTGAAAATCTAACGTTTCACCGTGTTTTTCACCATTTTTTGAGTGCCAAATCTGGTACTTTGGCAAATGTGGTACTTTGCCAAATCCAAGGCGTGCGGAGCCCGATTAGCACACGCGAAAATTCGATGTTTCACCGTGTTTTTCAGCCTGGTACTTTGGCCAACCTGGTACTTTGCCAAGTGCCAAATCTGGTACTTTGCCAAATGCAAGGCGTGCGGAGCCCGATTAGCACACGTGAAAATTCAATGTTTCACCGTGTTTTTCAGCCTGGTACTTTGGCAAACCTGGTACTTTGCCAAGTGCCAAATCTGGTACTTTGCCAAATCCAAGCTGTGCCAAGCTCGATGCGCACACGTGAAAATCCAGTGTTTCACCGTGTTTTTCACCATTTTTTGAGTGCCAAATCTGGTACTTTGGCAAATCTGGTACTTTGCCAAATGCAAGGCGTGCGGAGCCCGATTAGCACACGTGAAAATTCAATGTTTCACCGTGTTTTTCAGCCTGGTACTTTGGCAAACCTGGTACTTTGCCAAGTGCCAAATCTGGTACTTTGCCAAATCCAAGGCGTGCGGAGCCCGATTAGCACACGTGAAAATTCAATGTTTCACCGTGTTTTTCAGCCTGGTACTTTGGCAAACCTGGTACTTTGCCAAGTGCCAAATCTGGTACTTTGCCAAATCCAAGGCGTGCGGAGCCCGATTAGCACACGTGAAAATTCGATGTTTCACCGTGTTTTTAAGCCCTTTTTGAGTGCCAAATCTGGTACTTTGCAAAGTGCCAAATCTGGTACTTTGCCAAACCTGGTACTTTGCCAAAACCAAGCCGTGCCGAGCCCGATGCGCACACGTGAAAATCCAATGTTTTACCATGTTTTTCAGTCTTTTTTGAGTGCCAAAATCTGGTACTTTGGCAAATTTGGTACTTTGGCAAATTTGGTACTTTGCCAAATCCAAGGCGTGCCGAGCCCGATTAGCACACGCGAAAATTCGATGTTTCACCGTATTTTTCAGCCTGGTACTTTGGCAAACCTGGTACTTTGCCAAGTGCCAGATCTGGTACTTTGCCAAATCCAAGGCGTGCCAAGCCCGATGAGCACACGTAAAAATTCAATGTTTCACCATGTTTTTAAGCCTTTTTTGAGTGCCAAATCCGGTACTTTGCAAAGTGCCGAATCTGGTACTTTGCCAAACCTGGTACTTTGCCAAAACGAAGCCGTGCCGAGCCCGATGCGCACACGTGAAAATCCAATGTTTCACCTTGTTTTTCACTATTTTTTGAGTGCCAAATCTGGTACTTTGCCAAATCCAAGGCGTGCCAAGCCCGATGCGCACACGTCGATATCAAGTGTTTCACCGTGTTTTTCAGTCTTTTTTGAGTGCCAAAATCTGGTACTTTGGCAAATTTGGTACTTTGCCAAATCCAAGGCGTGCCGAGCCCGATTAGCACACGCGAAAATTCGATGTTTCACCGTATTTTTCAGCCTGGTACTTTGGCAAACCTGGTACTTTGCCAAGTGCCAGATCTGGTACTTTGCCAAATCCAAGGCGTGCCAAGCCCGATGAGCACACGTAAAAATTCAATGTTTCACCATGTTTTTAAGCCTTTTTTGAGTGCCAAATCCGGTACTTTGCAAAGTGCCGAATCTGGTACTTTGCCAAACCTGGTACTTTGCCAAAACGAAGCCGTGCCGAGCCCGATGCGCACACGTGAAAATCCAATGTTTCACCTTGTTTTTCACTATTTT
>JASFAX010000395.1:30000-32500 GCA_030737875.1 Allium sativum
CACATTTTTTTTTGTGATTTTGCCATGTAGTCACTGTGGTTTTGAGTGATCCGCATGTGTTTTCCGAATCTGGCACTTTGCCAAGTGCCAAATCTGGTACTTTGTCAAATCTGGTACTTTGCCAAATCCAAGGCGTGCGGAGCCCGATTAGCACACGTGAAAATTCAATGTTTCACCGTGTTTTTCAGCCTGGTACTTTGGCAAACCTGGTACTTTGCCAAGTGCCAAATCTGATACTTTGCCAAATCCAAGCTGTGCCAAGCCCGATTAGCACACGTGAAAATCTAACGTTTCACCGTGTTTTTCACCATTTTTTGAGTGCCAAATCTGGTACTTTGGCAAATGTGGTACTTTGCCAAATCCAAGGCGTGCGGAGCCCGATTAGCACACGCGAAAATTCGATGTTTCACCGTGTTTTTCAGCCTGGTACTTTGGCCAACCTGGTACTTTGCCAAGTGCCAAATCTGGTACTTTGCCAAATGCAAGGCGTGCGGAGCCCGATTAGCACACGTGAAAATTCAATGTTTCACCGTGTTTTTCAGCCTGGTACTTTGGCAAACCTGGTACTTTGCCAAGTGCCAAATCTGGTACTTTGCCAAATCCAAGCTGTGCCAAGCTCGATGCGCACACGTGAAAATCCAGTGTTTCACCGTGTTTTTCACCATTTTTTGAGTGCCAAATCTGGTACTTTGGCAAATCTGGTACTTTGCCAAATGCAAGGCGTGCGGAGCCCGATTAGCACACGTGAAAATTCAATGTTTCACCGTGTTTTTCAGCCTGGTACTTTGGCAAACCTGGTACTTTGCCAAGTGCCAAATCTGGTACTTTGCCAAATCCAAGGCGTGCGGAGCCCGATTAGCACACGTGAAAATTCAATGTTTCACCGTGTTTTTCAGCCTGGTACTTTGGCAAACCTGGTACTTTGCCAAGTGCCAAATCTGGTACTTTGCCAAATCCAAGGCGTGCGGAGCCCGATTAGCACACGTGAAAATTCGATGTTTCACCGTGTTTTTAAGCCCTTTTTGAGTGCCAAATCTGGTACTTTGCAAAGTGCCAAATCTGGTACTTTGCCAAACCTGGTACTTTGCCAAAACCAAGCCGTGCCGAGCCCGATGCGCACACGTGAAAATCCAATGTTTTACCATGTTTTTCAGTCTTTTTTGAGTGCCAAAATCTGGTACTTTGGCAAATTTGGTACTTTGGCAAATTTGGTACTTTGCCAAATCCAAGGCGTGCCGAGCCCGATTAGCACACGCGAAAATTCGATGTTTCACCGTATTTTTCAGCCTGGTACTTTGGCAAACCTGGTACTTTGCCAAGTGCCAGATCTGGTACTTTGCCAAATCCAAGGCGTGCCAAGCCCGATGAGCACACGTAAAAATTCAATGTTTCACCATGTTTTTAAGCCTTTTTTGAGTGCCAAATCCGGTACTTTGCAAAGTGCCGAATCTGGTACTTTGCCAAACCTGGTACTTTGCCAAAACGAAGCCGTGCCGAGCCCGATGCGCACACGTGAAAATCCAATGTTTCACCTTGTTTTTCACTATTTTTTGAGTGCCAAATCTGGTACTTTGCCAAATCCAAGGCGTGCCAAGCCCGATGCGCACACGTCGATATCAAGTGTTTCACCGTGTTTTTCAGTCTTTTTTGAGTGCCAAAATCTGGTACTTTGGCAAATTTGGTACTTTGCCAAATCCAAGGCGTGCCGAGCCCGATTAGCACACGCGAAAATTCGATGTTTCACCGTATTTTTCAGCCTGGTACTTTGGCAAACCTGGTACTTTGCCAAGTGCCAGATCTGGTACTTTGCCAAATCCAAGGCGTGCCAAGCCCGATGAGCACACGTAAAAATTCAATGTTTCACCATGTTTTTAAGCCTTTTTTGAGTGCCAAATCCGGTACTTTGCAAAGTGCCGAATCTGGTACTTTGCCAAACCTGGTACTTTGCCAAAACGAAGCCGTGCCGAGCCCGATGCGCACACGTGAAAATCCAATGTTTCACCTTGTTTTTCACTATTTTTTGAGTGCCAAATCTGGTACTTTGCCAAATCCAAGGCGTGCCAAGCCCGATGTGCACACGTCGATATCCAGTGTTTCACCGTGTTTTTCAGCCTGGTACTTTGGCAAACCTGGTACTTTGTCAAGTGCTAAATCTGGTAATTCGCCAAATCCAAGTCGTGCCAAGCCCGATGAGCACACGTGAAAATCCAATGTTTCACCGTGTTTTCAAGCCTTTTTTGAGTGCCAAACCTGGTACTTTGCCAAATCTTCTACTTCGGTAAATCTGGTAATTTGCCAAATCCAAGACGTGCCAAGCCCGATGCGCACACGTGAACACCATTAACTCGAACACCTTTACCAGAAAGCTGGTCAACCGATCGCGTTTGAGGCTTCGCTGCGGAGGTTTCGTAAATTTCACGGGTAAATGCTTGAAATTCCATAGGCTTAGATTTCAGTGTCAGCGCACGTTACAGCTTGCTTTTCGCCTGGTCCGCTCTTC
>JASFAX010000395.1:40000-42500 GCA_030737875.1 Allium sativum
TCAGCATGGTTTCTTCCTGATCAGTCCCGTTTTCGAGAAAATAGGAAAATCTCGCCGAAACCAAAGATTCTCGTAATCGCCCACGTTTCTGCTTGATACGTCCAGTTTTCGAAAAAACTGGGAAATCTCGCCAGAACCGAACTTTCCCATGAGCGGCCACGTTTCACCAGGGTTTCTGCTTGATACGTCCTATTTTCGAAAAAACCGGAAAAATCCAACTAAAACCAAGCTTTCCTGTAATTGCCCACATTTCAGCATGGTTCTAGCTAGATTTGGCCAGTTTTCGGAAAAACTGGTGAAATCCAACCAAAACCAAACTTTTCCGAGATATCGCCCACGTTTCAGCATGGTTTCTTCCTGATCAGTCCCGTTTTCGAGAAAATAGGAAAATCTCGCGGAAACCAAAGATTCCCGTAATCGCCCATGTTTCTGCTTGATACGTCCAGTTTTCAAAAAAACTGGGAAATCTCGCCAGAACCGAACTTTCCCATGAGCGGCCACGTTTCACCAGGGTTTCTGCTTGATACGTCCTATTTTCGAAAAAACCGGAAAAATCCAGCCAAAACCAAGCTTTCCTGTAATTGCCCACATTTCAGCATGGTTCTAGCAAGATTTGGCCAGTTTTCGGAAAAACTGGTGAAATCCAACCAAAACCATACTTTTCCGAGATCGCAACAAAAATATTTTTAAAAATATTTTTAAAAAATTTGGGGAGGGCACTTCCATCGAAAACATTTTCAAAAAATTTTTTTTTAAATTTTTTTTTTTTAAAATATTTAAAAATTAATATTTTTAAATATTTAAAAAAAAAAAAAATTTCTCCGAAAAATCCACACAAAAAAATTTTGTTGATCAACCAACGTTTCAGCTTGCGTTTTGCCTGATCCATTTTGGTCAATCCTTCCCCTTCCTCCTCCTCACCCTCCCCCCCCAATATAGGAATATATGGAATTTAGCCTAATATGACCCCGGTAGTCCAAAGTGTCTCTGCTACGTAGGTAAATCCGACCACATTTTTTTTTGTGATTTTGCCATGTAGTCACTGTGGTTTTGAGTGATCCGCATGTGTTTTCCGAATCTGGCACTTTGCCAAGTGCCAAATCTGGTACTTTGTCAAATCTGGTACTTTGCCAAATCCAAGGCGTGCGGAGCCCGATTAGCACACGTGAAAATTCAATGTTTCACCGTGTTTTTCAGCCTGGTACTTTGGCAAACCTGGTACTTTGCCAAGTGCCAAATCTGATACTTTGCCAAATCCAAGCTGTGCCAAGCCCGATTAGCACACGTGAAAATCTAACGTTTCACCGTGTTTTTCACCATTTTTTGAGTGCCAAATCTGGTACTTTGGCAAATGTGGTACTTTGCCAAATCCAAGGCGTGCGGAGCCCGATTAGCACACGCGAAAATTCGATGTTTCACCGTGTTTTTCAGCCTGGTACTTTGGCCAACCTGGTACTTTGCCAAGTGCCAAATCTGGTACTTTGCCAAATGCAAGGCGTGCGGAGCCCGATTAGCACACGTGAAAATTCAATGTTTCACCGTGTTTTTCAGCCTGGTACTTTGGCAAACCTGGTACTTTGCCAAGTGCCAAATCTGGTACTTTGCCAAATCCAAGGCGTGCGGAGCCCGATTAGCACACGTGAAAATTCAATGTTTCACCGTGTTTTTCAGCCTGGTACTTTGGCAAACCTGGTACTTTGCCAAGTGCCAAATCTGGTACTTTGCCAAATCCAAGGCGTGCGGAGCCCGATTAGCACACGTGAAAATTCGATGTTTCACCGTGTTTTTAAGCCCTTTTTGAGTGCCAAATCTGGTACTTTGCAAAGTGCCAAATCTGGTACTTTGCCAAACCTGGTACTTTGCCAAAACCAAGCCGTGCCGAGCCCGATGCGCACACGTGAAAATCCAATGTTTTACCATGTTTTTCAGTCTTTTTTGAGTGCCAAAATCTGGTACTTTGGCAAATTTGGTACTTTGGCAAATTTGGTACTTTGCCAAATCCAAGGCGTGCCGAGCCCGATTAGCACACGCGAAAATTCGATGTTTCACCGTATTTTTCAGCCTGGTACTTTGGCAAACCTGGTACTTTGCCAAGTGCCAGATCTGGTACTTTGCCAAATCCAAGGCGTGCCAAGCCCGATGAGCACACGTAAAAATTCAATGTTTCACCATGTTTTTAAGCCTTTTTTGAGTGCCAAATCCGGTACTTTGCAAAGTGCCGAATCTGGTACTTTGCCAAACCTGGTACTTTGCCAAAACGAAGCCGTGCCGAGCCCGATGCGCACACGTGAAAATCCAATGTTTCACCTTGTTTTTCACTATTTTTTGAGTGCCAAATCTGGTACTTTGCCAAATCCAAGGCGTGCCAAGCCCGATGCGCACACGTCGATATCAAGTGTTTCACCGTGTTTTTCAGTCTTTTTTGAGTGCCAAAATCTGGTACTTTGGCAAATTTGGTACTTTGCCAAATCCAAGGCGTGCCGAGCCCGATTAGCACACG
>JASFAX010000395.1:62500-64482 GCA_030737875.1 Allium sativum
AAATTTTTTTTTAATTTTTTTTTTTTAAAATATTTAAAAATTAATATTTTTAAATATTTAAAAAAAAAAAAAAATTTCTCCGAAAAATCCACACAAAAAAATTTGTTGATCAACCAACGTTTCAGCTTGCGTTTTGCCTGATCCATTTTGGTCAATCCTTCCCCTTCCTCCTCCTCACCCTCCCCCCCCAATATAGGAATATATGGAATTTAGCCTAATATGACCCCGGTAGTCCAAAGTGTCTCTGCTACGTAGGTAAATCCGACCACATTTTTTTTTGTGATTTTGCCATGTAGTCACTGTGGTTTTGAGTGATCCGCATGTGTTTTCCGAATCTGGCACTTTGCCAAGTGCCAAATCTGGTACTTTGTCAAATCTGGTACTTTGCCAAATCCAAGGCGTGCGGAGCCCGATTAGCACACGTGAAAATTCAATGTTTCACCGTGTTTTTCAGCCTGGTACTTTGGCAAACCTGGTACTTTGCCAAGTGCCAAATCTGATACTTTGCCAAATCCAAGCTGTGCCAAGCCCGATTAGCACACGTGAAAATCTAACGTTTCACCGTGTTTTTCACCATTTTTTGAGTGCCAAATCTGGTACTTTGGCAAATGTGGTACTTTGCCAAATCCAAGGCGTGCGGAGCCCGATTAGCACACGCGAAAATTCGATGTTTCACCGTGTTTTTCAGCCTGGTACTTTGGCCAACCTGGTACTTTGCCAAGTGCCAAATCTGGTACTTTGCCAAATGCAAGGCGTGCGGAGCCCGATTAGCACACGTGAAAATTCAATGTTTCACCGTGTTTTTCAGCCTGGTACTTTGGCAAACCTGGTACTTTGCCAAGTGCCAAATCTGGTACTTTGCCAAATCCAAGCTGTGCCAAGCTCGATGCGCACACGTGAAAATCCAGTGTTTCACCGTGTTTTTCACCATTTTTTGAGTGCCAAATCTGGTACTTTGGCAAATCTGGTACTTTGCCAAATGCAAGGCGTGCGGAGCCCGATTAGCACACGTGAAAATTCAATGTTTCACCGTGTTTTTCAGCCTGGTACTTTGGCAAACCTGGTACTTTGCCAAGTGCCAAATCTGGTACTTTGCCAAATCCAAGGCGTGCGGAGCCCGATTAGCACACGTGAAAATTCAATGTTTCACCGTGTTTTTCAGCCTGGTACTTTGGCAAACCTGGTACTTTGCCAAGTGCCAAATCTGGTACTTTGCCAAATCCAAGGCGTGCGGAGCCCGATTAGCACACGTGAAAATTCGATGTTTCACCGTGTTTTTAAGCCCTTTTTGAGTGCCAAATCTGGTACTTTGCAAAGTGCCAAATCTGGTACTTTGCCAAACCTGGTACTTTGCCAAAACCAAGCCGTGCCGAGCCCGATGCGCACACGTGAAAATCCAATGTTTTACCATGTTTTTCAGTCTTTTTTGAGTGCCAAAATCTGGTACTTTGGCAAATTTGGTACTTTGGCAATTTGGTACTTTGCCAAATCCAAGGCGTGCCGAGCCCGATTAGCACACGCGAAAATTCGATGTTTCACCGTATTTTTCAGCCTGGTACTTTGGCAAACCTGGTACTTTGCCAAGTGCCAGATCTGGTACTTTGCCAAATCCAAGGCGTGCCAAGCCCGATGAGCACACGTAAAAATTCAATGTTTCACCATGTTTTTAAGCCTTTTTTGAGTGCCAAATCCGGTACTTTGCAAAGTGCCGAATCTGGTACTTTGCCAAACCTGGTACTTTGCCAAAACGAAGCCGTGCCGAGCCCGATGCGCACACGTGAAAATCCAATGTTTCACCTTGTTTTTCACTATTTTTTGAGTGCCAAATCTGGTACTTTGCCAAATCCAAGGCGTGCCAAGCCCGATGCGCACACGTCGATATCAAGTGTTTCACCGTGTTTTTCAGTCTTTTTTGAGTGCCAAAATCTGGTACTTTGGCAAATTTGGTACTTTGCCAAATCCAAGGCGTGCCGAGCCCGATT